>CANTFL010000631.1:0-17387 GCA_947650285.1 Hyaloperonospora brassicae
ATAGCCGTCGAAGGCTATTATTTTCCGACTAAGCAAGCTAATTAAAGATTTTATCTGGGGCACCCGTGACGGAAAGGAACAGACCATGGGTCCCTGCTGAACAAACAGAACTACCGATCGCGCAGGGGGGCTTGCGGCACCATGTATTACGACTGAGCTGATCACGATGGCTGCAAAACTGTTGGGAAATGGGCTGCTTCACCCGGATACCTTGATCGCCTTATTGGGGACGCCTGATGGGGGGGCAAGACCCAATCCATTTACATTACCCCAAATTGGTCTGGAACAGTATCAATCCGTATTAAACCCACATTGTGGGAAACTGGAGCGGCCGTTGTTGGTGTATCGGTGGCTGAACGGGCTCGGGGCGGAATCGCTGAGCGTGTGCGTGGGAGGGCAAAATGCTTTCTACCCAAATTTCATGACACATTTCACAGCGATGGTAGCGTTGTAGTGGATGCCACGAAAGTCTTGAACCTTCACACTTTCATAGATAGAGCGACAGAAGTGGCTCACCTCGGTCGAGTAGACCTGCGATGGTTACAGCATGCATCGCTCAAAAATCTTTCTTGGCTATTGTCCCGAGATGGAGTGCAATACGATCTCAAGAGTGCAAGTTTTGCGACAGGAAAATATACACTCGGAGATGCGCTTACATGGACATGGATATGTCCGGGAAAAGTGCGCTTCACACCAAGAACGGAGATCACTACAACGATTCATGCCGCTAAGACTCGCCAATTCGCGGGATTCTGCCACGCATTGTTGTACAATTTTCCTGAGCTACTAGTTCTTTCGGTTCCAACGGGTACACTTACATCGTACATAGAGAGACCACCCCACCATACTATATGTGTCTTGACAACAGTGGCAAGAACCTTACGGTCTGTACTAAGAACAACACTCAATCAATTACACCGGTAAATACCATGGTGGACTGTGACCAGGTGGATTCTCGCGCGCTTTTCGCGCGGGTACACTGTGCAGCCCACCCAACTATGACACGGATCACGCAAATATGGACAGGCACATGTCGCTGTAAACCCCGTGCTCAGGCACTTAAGAAAATTGCGTCGAGGTTGCGACACACGGCAGGCATCATCAAGCGTGATCAACGATCTCAAATCCGTAACTACGCACTTGTAACACACAGTCTCGAACTGGTGCTTTGGCGCGATATACGGCGTATCCGTGCCACATCTCCGTATGTCTCGCAAGCGCTGTACCGACTCAAGTGTAACCATTTTCCACTCTGGAACCGATCTGCAAACAACCTGTGGTGTCCAGCCCCCGAATGCTCTTCACAAGACTACGCCCGGGTTGTTCATATTTTCTGGGAATACCCCGTAGCCGAGAGACGCTGGAGATGCGTTTGCGAGGTCTGGAGCCGAATTGGTCGTTTTACTGAGGCTGAATTACCGGTAAACATTTTTTCACTAGAACTTTCCCGTACTCCAGAACGTGCATGGGTTATCGCTCAAGCCTCATTAAACGCGTGCGACAGGACACTGGACGCTCGAGAAGCCTGCTATGAAGCTTCAACCGAACTATGGCGCTTTGTAGTGTCGACTACTTTTCACACAATATGGTTGGAGCGGCTCAGACGCATCGAGGATCCTACACTGTCAGTGGAGACCCATCATGCGGTAGCCCAATCCAGGCTACGTATAGCGCTCTCATGCTTCAGGAACTCCACCTACCAACCTGGCGGTGGTACATCTGAACAAGTGCTGGCGAGAATGCGCTCAGCTTTGGCAGATGACCTTCTACAACACACTGGGACCCCAATACTGCTGCTAAACGCTCAACCAGCCTTTGCAACGAACCTGTATTTGCTATTCTTCAATGGTGGTTCACGGGGAAACCCCGGCCCAGGAGGCTCAGGCTCCGTCATTGTCTGTGTTCACCCACAGACACATGCCGCTACAATCGTCTGGATGGCTAGTATATCACTTCGAGTGGGGACGACTACAAACAATTCGGCTGGATATAATGGTCTCATTCAAGGCCTACGGCAGGTAAAACACAGCGAATTACTACCGTTGCATGTCATCGGGGACAATGTAATGGTAATTAATCAACTCCGAGGGTATCGCTCACCTCGCAAGTCGAACCTAGCCGCACTGTACCGACAAGCGCGAGCATTGGCTGACGATGTATCAGTCGCCAGCTGGGCTCACCACATCCGGGAATATAATATGATGGCAGAAGTCGTAGCGAACACTGCGATGAATACCAAGACAACTCTTCAAGTTCACGATCTGACAGATAGGAACATCAATACGGACATCACGCATCACATACAGCACGACGCCTACCACTGGCTCGAGAAATCAGGCAAACTCGACCGTGGTCCTAAAAATCGCAACATGCAAACTACCCGCGAGAGGGCATTGCCAGCACAGCTAATGGTGGCCAGGAGAACTGCTCCTCACACAGTAGCGACTTCACTCATCATAGATAGCAACACCAGATAGTTTAATCTCTCTGGAAGGGTATTGTTGGTCGACAACGTTCCTCAATATACCTCACCTTCAACAACAACAAGTTCCTTACGGATAGATATGCGTTCTCACTTTTCGGCCGATGTTCGCTACACTACTATATACATTCGATGTCGTCCAGTAAAGCTAAACTTGCTGCTTGCACCTCGATCAGACTGACATCATTGGACGCAGTTAATATCGTTGTACTGTGCGCTGCTAGGTTGGTTTTATACATATATGCTAGATCCTTGCATATACCTATAGGCCCCGGTCGCGGACTGCATCTCGAGGTGTGTCATTGTCCGCACCTGTGCTAAACTCGTGCAGCCAGAGCACAATCTTTGGGTGCGGCCGTCGACATAGTTTGCGAATTGATTCGTTCAGCTACGACACAATGTCGTGGCGATGTGCGCAGACAGAAAATCTAATACGACTACCCGGGATATGTACGCGGACGACTCTAACGATCGCCGGTGGTTCATTCACTCACACCATAATACAGTGAGGTGAAGCAACGATATGAACGGACTGGAGCAGACAGTTGCTTTGCTAGCTGTGACGTCGAGAATGCATGATACTTAAATCAAGGCGAACACGAAGACGCGTCTCACAAGGACGACCTTCGATGTCTTTTACGAAGAACAACACGCTGTCATTGCCAGTATTGACTTGCCACTCACAAGAAAGCAACCTGGCAGCTTCTACAAGTTTCTTACGGATAGCCGTCGAAGGCTATTATTTTCCGACTAAGCAAGCTAATTAAAGATTTTATCTGGGGCACCCGTGACGGAAAGGAACAGACCATGGGTCCCTGCTGAACAAACAGAACTACCGATCGCGCAGGGGGGCTTGCGGCACCATGTATTACGACTGAGCTGATCACGATGGCTGCAAAACTGTTGGGAAATGGGCTGCTTCACCCGGATACCTTGATCGCCTTATTGGGGACGCCTGATGGGGGGGGCAAGACCCAATCCATTTACATTACCCCAAATTGGTCTGGAACAGTATCAATCCGTATTAAACCCACATTGTGGGAAACTGGAGCGGCCGTTGTTGGTGTATCGGTGGCTGAACGGGCTCGGGGCGGAATCGCTGAGCGTGTGCGTGGGAGGGCAAAATGCTTTCTACCCAAATTTCATGACACATTTCACAGCGATGGTAGCGTTGTAGTGGATGCCACGAAAGTCTTGAACCTTCACACTTTCATAGATAGAGCGACAGAAGTGGCTCACCTCGGTCGAGTAGACCTGCGATGGTTACAGCATGCATCGCTCAAAAATCTTTCTTGGCTATTGTCCCGAGATGGAGTGCAATACGACCTCAAGAGTGCAAGTTTTGCGACAGGAAAATATACACTCGGAGATGCGCTTACATGGACATGGATATGTCCGGGAAAAGTGCGCTTCACACCAAGAACGGAGATCACTACAACGATTCATGCCGCTAAGACTCGCCAATTCGCGGGATTCTGCCACGCATTGTTGTACAATTTTCCTGAGCTACTAGTTCTTTCGGTTCCAACGGGTACACTTACATCGTACATGGAGAGACCACCCCACCATACTATATGTGTCTTGACAACAGTGGCAAGAACCTTACGGTCTGTACTAAGAACAACACTCAATCAATTACACCGGTAAATACCATGGTGGACTGTGACCAGGTGGATTCTCGCGCGCTTTTCGCGCGGGTACACTGTGCAGCCCACCCAACTATGACACGGATCACGCAAATATGGACAGGCACATGTCGCTGTAAACCCCGTGCTCAGGCACTTAAGAAAATTGCGTCGAGGTTGCGACACACGGCAGGCATCATCAAGCGTGATCAACGATCTCAAATCCGTAACTACGCACTTGTAACACACAGTCTCGAACTGGTGCTTTGGCGCGATATACGGCGTATCCGTGCCACATCTCCGTATGTCTCGCAAGCGCTGTACCGACTCAAGTGTAACCATTTTCCACTCTGGAACCGATCTGCAAACAACCTGTGGTGTCCAGCCCCCGAATGCTCTTCACAAGACTACGCCCGGGTTGTTCATATTTTCTGGGAATACCCCGTAGCCGAGAGACGCTGGAGATGCGTTTGCGAGGTCTGGAGCCGAATTGGTCGTTTTACTGAGGCTGAATTACCGGTAAACATTTTTTCACTAGAACTTTCCCGTACTCCAGAACGTGCATGGGTTATCGCTCAAGCCTCATTAAACGCGTGCGACAGGACACTGGACGCTCGAGAAGCCTGCTATGAAGCTTCAACCGAACTATGGCGCTTTGTAGTGTCGACTACTTTTCACACAATATGGTTGGAGCGGCTCAGACGCATCGAGGATCCTACACTGTCAGTGGAGACCCATCATGCGGTAGCCCAATCCAGGCTACGTATAGCGCTCTCATGCTTCAGGAACTCCACCTACCAACCTGGCGGTGGTACATCTGAACAAGTGCTGGCGAGAATGCGCTCAGCTTTGGCAGATGACCTTCTACAACACACTGGGACCCCAATACTGCTGCTAAACGCTCAACCAGCCTTTGCAACGAACCTGTATTTGCTATTCTTCAATGGTGGTTCACGGGGAAACCCCGGCCCAGGAGGCTCAGGCTCCGTCATTGTCTGTGTTCACCCACAGACACATGCCGCTACAATCGTCTGGATGGCTAGTATATCACTTCGAGTGGGGACGACTACAAACAATTCGGCTGGATATAATGGTCTCATTCAAGGCCTACGGCAGGTAAAACACAGCGAATTACTACCGTTGCATGTCATCGGGGACAATGTAATGGTAATTAATCAACTCCGAGGGTATCGCTCACCTCGCAAGTCGAACCTAGCCGCACTGTACCGACAAGCGCGAGCATTGGCTGACGATGTATCAGTCGCCAGCTGGGCTCACCACATCCGGGAATATAATATGATGGCAGAAGTCGTAGCGAACACTGCGATGAATACCAAGACAACTCTTCAAGTTCACGATCTGACAGATAGGAACATCAATACGGACATCACGCATCACATACAGCACGACGCCTACCACTGGCTCGAGAAATCAGGCAAACTCGACCGTGGTCCTAAAAATCGCAACATGCAAACTACCCGCGAGAGGGCATTGCCAGCACAGCTAATGGTGGCCAGGAGAACTGCTCCTCACACAGTAGCGACTTCACTCATCATAGATAGCAACACCAGATAGTTTAATCTCTCTGGAAGGGTATTGTTGGTCGACAACGTTCCTCAATATACCTCACCTTCAACAACAACAAGTTCCTTACGGATAGATATGCGTTCTCACTTTTCGGCCGATGTTCGCTACACTACTATATACATTCGATGTCGTCCAGTAAAGCTAAACTTGCTGCTTGCACCTCGATCAGACTGACACCATTGGACGCAGTTAATATCGTTGTACTGTGCGCTGCTAGGTTGGTTTTATACATATATGCTAGATCCTTGCATATACCTATAGGCCCCGGTCGCGGACTGCATCTCGAGGTGTGTCATTGTCCGCACCTGTGCTAAACTCGTGCAGCCAGAGCACAATCTTTGGGTGCGGCCGTCGACATAGTTTGCGAATTGATTCGTTCAGCTACGACACAATGTCGTGGCGATGTGCGCAGACAGAAAATCTAATACGACTACCCGGGATATGTACGCGGACGACTCTAACGATCGCCGGTGGTTCATTCACTCACACCATAATACAGTGAGGTGAAGCAACGATATGAACGGACTGGAGCAGACAGTTGCTTTGCTAGCTGTGACGTCGAGAATGCATGATACTGAAATCAAGGCGAACACGAAGACGCGTCTCACAAGGACGACCTTCGATGTCTTTTACGAAGAACAACACGCTGTCATTGCCAGTATTGACTTGCCACTCACAAGAAAGCAACCTGGCAGCTTCTACAAGTTTCTTACGGATAGCCGTCGAAGGCTATTATTTTCCGACTAAGCAAGCTAATTAAAGATTTTATCTGGGGCACCCGTGACGGAAAGGAACAGACCATGGGTCCCTGCTGAACAAACAGAACTACCGATCGCGCAGGGGGGCTTGCGGCACCATGTATTACGACTGAGCTGATCACGATGGCTGCAAAACTGTTGGGAAATGGGCTGCTTCACCCGGATACCTTGATCGCCTTATTGGGGACGCCTGATGGGGGGGGGCAAGACCCAATCCATTTACATTACCCCAAATTGGTCTGGAACAGTATCAATCCGTATTAAACCCACATTGTGGGAAACTGGAGCGGCCGTTGTTGGTGTATCGGTGGCTGAACGGGCTCGGGGCGGAATCGCTGAGCGTGTGCGTGGGAGGGCAAAATGCTTTCTACCCAAATTTCATGACACATTTCACAGCGATGGTAGCGTTGTAGTGGATGCCACGAAAGTCTTGAACCTTCACACTTTCATAGATAGAGCGACAGAAGTGGCTCACCTCGGTCGAGTAGACCTGCGATGGTTACAGCATGCATCGCTCAAAAATCTTTCTTGGCTATTGTCCCGAGATGGAGTGCAATACGACCTCAAGAGTGCAAGTTTTGCGACAGGAAAATATACACTCGGAGATGCGCTTACATGGACATGGATATGTCCGGGAAAAGTGCGCTTCACACCAAGAACGGAGATCACTACAACGATTCATGCCGCTAAGACTCGCCAATTCGCGGGATTCTGCCACGCATTGTTGTACAATTTTCCTGAGCTACTAGTTCTTTCGGTTCCAACGGGTACACTTACATCGTACATGGAGAGACCACCCCACCATACTATATGTGTCTTGACAACAGTGGCAAGAACCTTACGGTCTGTACTAAGAACAACACTCAATCAATTACACCGGTAAATACCATGGTGGACTGTGACCAGGTGGATTCTCGCGCGCTTTTCGCGCGGGTACACTGTGCAGCCCACCCAACTATGACACGGATCACGCAAATATGGACAGGCACATGTCGCTGTAAACCCCGTGCTCAGGCACTTAAGAAAATTGCGTCGAGGTTGCGACACACGGCAGGCATCATCAAGCGTGATCAACGATCTCAAATCCGTAACTACGCACTTGTAACACACAGTCTCGAACTGGTGCTTTGGCGCGATATACGGCGTATCCGTGCCACATCTCCGTATGTCTCGCAAGCGCTGTACCGACTCAAGTGTAACCATTTTCCACTCTGGAACCGATCTGCAAACAACCTGTGGTGTCCAGCCCCCGAATGCTCTTCACAAGACTACGCCCGGGTTGTTCATATTTTCTGGGAATACCCCGTAGCCGAGAGACGCTGGAGATGCGTTTGCGAGGTCTGGAGCCGAATTGGTCGTTTTACTGAGGCTGAATTACCGGTAAACATTTTTTCACTAGAACTTTCCCGTACTCCAGAACGTGCATGGGTTATCGCTCAAGCCTCATTAAACGCGTGCGACAGGACACTGGACGCTCGAGAAGCCTGCTATGAAGCTTCAACCGAACTATGGCGCTTTGTAGTGTCGACTACTTTTCACACAATATGGTTGGAGCGGCTCAGACGCATCGAGGATCCTACACTGTCAGTGGAGACCCATCATGCGGTAGCCCAATCCAGGCTACGTATAGCGCTCTCATGCTTCAGGAACTCCACCTACCAACCTGGCGGTGGTACATCTGAACAAGTGCTGGCGAGAATGCGCTCAGCTTTGGCAGATGACCTTCTACAACACACTGGGACCCCAATACTGCTGCTAAACGCTCAACCAGCCTTTGCAACGAACCTGTATTTGCTATTCTTCAATGGTGGTTCACGGGGAAACCCCGGCCCAGGAGGCTCAGGCTCCGTCATTGTCTGTGTTCACCCACAGACACATGCCGCTACAATCGTCTGGATGGCTAGTATATCACTTCGAGTGGGGACGACTACAAACAATTCGGCTGGATATAATGGTCTCATTCAAGGCCTACGGCAGGTAAAACACAGCGAATTACTACCGTTGCATGTCATCGGGGACAATGTAATGGTAATTAATCAACTCCGAGGGTATCGCTCACCTCGCAAGTCGAACCTAGCCGCACTGTACCGACAAGCGCGAGCATTGGCTGACGATGTATCAGTCGCCAGCTGGGCTCACCACATCCGGGAATATAATATGATGGCAGAAGTCGTAGCGAACACTGCGATGAATACCAAGACAACTCTTCAAGTTCACGATCTGACAGATAGGAACATCAATACGGACATCACGCATCACATACAGCACGACGCCTACCACTGGCTCGAGAAATCAGGCAAACTCGACCGTGGTCCTAAAAATCGCAACATGCAAACTACCCGCGAGAGGGCATTGCCAGCACAGCTAATGGTGGCCAGGAGAACTGCTCCTCACACAGTAGCGACTTCACTCATCATAGATAGCAACACCAGATAGTTTAATCTCTCTGGAAGGGTATTGTTGGTCGACAACGTTCCTCAATATACCTCACCTTCAACAACAACAAGTTCCTTACGGATAGATATGCGTTCTCACTTTTCGGCCGATGTTCGCTACACTACTATATACATTCGATGTCGTCCAGTAAAGCTAAACTTGCTGCTTGCACCTCGATCAGACTGACATCATTGGACGCAGTTAATATCGTTGTACTGTGCGCTGCTAGGTTGGTTTTATACATATATGCTAGATCCTTGCATATACCTATAGGCCCCGGTCGCGGACTGCATCTCGAGGTGTGTCATTGTCCGCACCTGTGCTAAACTCGTGCAGCCAGAGCACAATCTTTGGGTGCGGCCGTCGACATAGTTTGCGAATTGATTCGTTCAGCTACGACACAATGTCGTGGCGATGTGCGCAGACAGAAAATCTAATACGACTACCCGGGATATGTACGCGGACGACTCTAACGATCGCCGGTGGTTCATTCACTCACACCATAATACAGTGAGGTGAAGCAACGATATGAACGGACTGGAGCAGACAGTTGCTTTGCTAGCTGTGACGTCGAGAATGCATGATACTTAAATCAAGGCGAACACGAAGACGCGTCTCACAAGGACGACCTTCGATGTCTTTTACGAAGAACAACACGCTGTCATTGCCAGTATTGACTTGCCACTCACAAGAAAGCAACCTGGCAGCTTCTGCAAGTTTCTTACGGATAGATATGCGCTCACACTTTTCGGCCGATGTTCGCTACACTACTATATACATTCGATGTCGTCCAGTAAAGCTAAACTTGCTGCTTGCACCTCGATCAGAGTGACATCATTGGACGCAGTTAATATCGTTGTACTGTGCGCTGCTAGGTTGGTTTTATACATATATGCTAGATCCTTGCATATGCCTATAGGCCCCGGTCGCGGACTGCATCTCGAGGTGTGTCATTGTCCGCACCTGTGCTAAATTCGTGCAGCCAGAGCACAATCTTTGGGTGCGGCCGTCGACATAGTTTGCGAATTGATTCGTTCAGCTACGACACAATGTCGTGGCGATGTGCGCAGACAGAAAATCAAATATGACTACCCGGAATATGTACGTGGACGACTCTAACGATCGCCGGTGGTTCATTCACTCACACCATAATTCAGTGAGGTGAAGCAACGATATGAACGGACTGGAGCAGACAGTTGCTTTGCTAGCTGTGACATTGAGAATGCATGATACTGAAATCAAGGCGAACACGAAGACGCGTCTCACAAGGACGACCTTCGATGTCTTTTACGAAGAACAACACGCTGTCATTGCCAGTATTGACTTGCCACTCACAAGAAAGCAACCTGGCAGCTTCTACAAGTTTCTTACGGATAGATATGCGCTCACACTTTTCGGCCGATGTTCGCTACACTACTATATACATTCGATGTCGTCCAGTAAAGCTAAACTTGCTGCTTGCACCTCGATCAGACTGACATCATTGGACGCAGTTAATATCGTTGTACTGTGCGCTGCTAGGTTGGTTTTATACATATATGCTAGATCCTTGCATATGCCTATAGGCCCCGGTCGCGGACTGCATCTCGAGGTGTGTCATTGTCCGCACCTGTGCTAAATTCGTGCAGCCAGAGCACAATCTTTGGGTGCGGCCGTCGACATAGTTTGCGAATTGATTCGTTCAGCTACGGCACAATGTCGTGGCGATGTGCGCAGACTGTGACGGGGCAGACCCTTGCGTGAACTTAACGCAAGGGTATCGGTGCCCCGACAGACGTACAGAAGGCAAGCGAGGAAGCGTAGGTAAGGTAAAAGCAGAACTGTTATATTAATATAATTAAGTCTTTGAACCACTGTTTCTCTGTTTGACTTAACTTAATTATGCTAATATAACTGAGTGTATGGTGACGTCTCGTCACCACTCATTGCGCGCGTCTTGCGGCGATTGGTGGGTTGATATCATCAAGATATCAACCAATGAACATACACTTTTGTCGACCCATCAATATCACCACTTTGGTGATATTGTTCAAAGTATATTCAACATAATATTCTTTATTGTCACTTTCTTTAAAGTGACGGGGCAGCCCGTCCATGTAACGGGCTGCCCCGTTTCATTCGATGTCTTTTACGAATAACAACACGCTGTCATTGCCAGTATTGACTTGCCACTCACAAGAAAGCAACCTGGCAGCTTCTACAAGTATCTTACGGATAGATATGCGTTTAAACCTTCCTTGTGGTACCACTTTTCAAGCATACAAACGACATACAGATCGAACAACAGCGCCGACTGCTGAGGGACATTAAGTAAGGCGATTGTATGCAGCGAAAATTTGACGGAACGCGCACGGACACCACTTACATGCAGTAGATGAGACTAGTGATGGATATTATAAGCTCTACCGAGCCGTGATAGTGATACACATCAGCAACCGCAAGGGCTACACAAGAACATTCGGAAAGCAATGACAATTATTGACAGTAACACTGAGCAACAATCCATTGTTACAGCTACTGATTGGACTGTAGATTCGCGAAGCGGGTGACGAAGGCTGGATACGACACTCTTGCCCCATTGAAGTGAAGACCCAGCGTGAAAGCACGTCAATGGCTTGTCAATTAATGCTCTGGTCGCAATACTCTTTACAGCATGAGTCTACTTTACCACTGTTCTGAATGCAGTAGTTAAGACCAGCGAGTTCAATGTTGTCTAGTTTGTGGCATCTCGGATACTTTTGCAAATAGCGGACGCTGGCACAACGGCGAACGCGCAAACGATGGCAGCACTCATGACGGTGGCACTGGCGAGTTTGATGTTCATGTTGCTGAAACGAAGGCTTGATTGATGTTCCGTGCTTGGTTTGGCGAAAGGCAGAATGAACAACCAGAGAGCAGTGCTTGAAAGCGAAGGACGCCGCGCACGCAGTCGAGACCGAACGACAGGATGGGGATAGTGATACCAACTACACACTGTAGAAAGTGCGCCCACTCGTGAGAGCCTTTTTATCCGCACATGATGTGCTGAGATTCTTTCGGATTCCCAAAATTTCAAACTTGAGGTCAAACCAGTCACGACTTAACCCTTTTCGCGGACAGACCCTCCGGCTATATCCATTCTCTGGAAAGGTGGTGGTGTCAAGTACGTCCATTTTTATGATAACTAACGACTGATAAGTGTGACAAGAAGTACGGCCCGGGTATCGGGTCGACAACTAAAGGGCTCCGTAGAGCCAGGGGCGACGGCAACGAGGTCAGAGATTCTCCTACCGAAGCCAACTACGAGTCAATCATGACCGCTGGCGCGACCAAGTAGACTGGGGACATGCGTACCGCCGGAGCGGCAGCACGTACAACGCGGGTATGCTGCCATATAAGGCAACAAACCCCTTTAGGACCGCTTGCGCGGCCCCCGACGTGGAGTGCGAACACCGAAGTGACTGCGTGGCGTGGAGAACGCCAACCCGCCATATATCTCTCCGAGGAGCTCAACCATCTGCGATGGTGGCCCCCTTCAGCCGCTTGCGCGGCCCCCGACGTGGAGTGCGATCACCGAAGTGACTGCGTGGCGTGGAGAACGCCAACCCGCCGTATATCTCTCCGAGGAGCTCAACCATCTGCGATGGTGGCTCCCTTCAGCCGCTTGCGCGGCCCCCGACGTGGAGTGCGATCACCGAAGTGACTGCGTGGCGTGGAGAACGCCAACCCGCCGTATATCTCTCCGAGGAGCTCAACCATCTGCGATGGTGGCCCCCTTCAGCCGCTTGCGCGGCCCCCGACGTGGAGTGCGATCACCGAAGTGACTGCGTGGCGTGGAGAACGCCAACCCGCCATATATCTCTCCGAGGAGCTCAACCATCTGCGATGGTGGCCCCCTTCAGCCGCTTGCGCGGCCCCCGACGTGGAGTGCGATCACCGAAGTGACTGCGTGGCGTGGAGAACGCCAACCCGCCGTATATCTCTCCGAGGAGCTCAACCATCTGCGATGGTGGCCCCCTTCAGCCGCTTGCGCGGCCCCCGACGTGGAGTGCGATCACCGAAGTGACTGCGTGGCGTGGAGAACGCCAACCCGCCGTATATCTCTCCGAGGAGCTCAACCATCTGCGATGGTGGCCCCCTTCAGCCGCTTGCGCGGCCCCCGACGTGGAGTGCGATCACCGAAGTGACTGCGTGGCGTGGAGAACGCCAACCCGCCGTATATCTCTTCGAGGAGCTCAACCATCTGCGATGGTGGCCCCCTTCAGCCGCTTGCGCGGCCCCCGACGTGGAGTGCGATCACCGAAGTGACTGCGTGGCGTGGAGAACGCCAACCCGCCATATATCTCTCCGAGGAGCTCAACCATCTGCGATGGTGGCCCCCTTCAGCCGCTTGCGCGGCCCCTTGACGTGGAGTGTGCGCTCGCCGCAGCGGCGACACGTGGCGCGGGGTACGCCTCCAGTCCGTAAAACACCCCTGCTAGGGCCGCTTGCGCGACCCGTCGGTCTCCTACGCCCACACCCGCGACTGCGAGTGCAGCGTGCCCGCGTCAGATCTTCTACCACGTCGGCTCCCCAAGGGGAGGATTCCCTCCGACGTGACTGCCCCGAAGGGAAAAAGACTGGCTTGAGCTGAACCGTGAAAATTTGGGAATTGTATCCATTCTCTGGAAAGCCAAACGGGGTGCGGTTGTGCCTCGTGTATGCAGCGCTCGCAGCCGGTGCTCGCGTGTGCAGCCGGCGGGCAGGGAGGGACAGCTATTACGACCGGATGCGTCCCCAGCGCCACGCGTTAGGATCGAATGCAAAGCCGCGCCACCGACTGGACTCTCAAACGGGTCGCAGCCGGTAGACAATGTGAAGCAAGCGTGCAAAAGGGTACGCCACGGAGTCGCAAATCCTGTAAGTTACTGATCGCAGGTATCTGGGAGGTAAGGACCGTAAGGGAAACTTCTTGGGTAGAAAGAAACTACCCAGCGCCACGCGTTAGGATCGAATGCAAAGCCGCGCCACCGACTGGACTCTCAAACGGGTCGCAGCCGGTAGACAATGTGAAGCAAGCGTGCAAAAAGGTACGCCACGGAGTCGCAAATCCTGTAAGTTACTGATCGCAGGTATCTGGGAGTTAAGGACCGTAAGGGGAACTTCCTGGGTAGAAAGAAACTACCCAGCGCCACGCGTCATCGCCTTGTCTCAATTGGCCGCAAACGAGTCGCAACCTCGGGCTGGGCGCCGTAATTCGTCGCTCTGCACTTCTCTGCTGCATTAGGCAGCGGTGCATAAAAAACCATTTCGGGGGCCGAGCGTCTTTGCTCCAAAACGCTATCGAGGCTCATTCACGTCAGTCATCTGAGCGCAGATAACCATTTAAACAAACTCACAGGGGTGTCGATATCTCTCGCTTACACCTCGGACAGGTTCCTGATTACGAGCAATTGATTACGGGCTATTGATTACGGGCCATAGTTTTTAGGGGATTGATTTCGGGCAATTGATTACGGGCAATTGATTACGGGCAATTGATTTCGGGCAATTGATTACGGGCAATTGATTTCGGGCAATTGATTTCGGGCAATTGATTTCGGGCAATTGATTTCGGGCGCCTTATTACGGGCAATAGATAACGAGAGCATGATTCAACATTATCGGTTACGGTGACTTGATACGGGCGCCTGATTACGGGCAAATGATTATGGGCGCTGAATACGAGCGCCCATCTTTGGCGGAAATTCTCCATTGCGGAATCCTGAAAATCATGGAGGGTCTTCTTTCGGTCATTCTGCCAGCACGGCTATAGGTTGCGCGGGAGTAGAGACGGAATGTTTACGGTCGACGGCATGCTCGTACCACGCGTCAATGCTACGGTATGCGCACACGTCAATCGAGAGGTAAGCGTTTTAAGGTACACGAGGCACTCGAGGAGAATTCAGGACAAGCGGGGAAATGGAAAGTTTTTTTGGGAATTGTTAAACTCACGCTCACAAAGTTACTAAATGTACGTCTTCTAAAAACCAATTATAATTTTTGTTAAATAGACGCCCTAAAAACTAATAAACGTACTCCGTTTTAAAAACCATTAATCATTGGTGTTAAATGCATCCTCTTGTATAGGAAAAGCTATCGCTCGTCACTCGTCGAGCCGTTCCATGTCTAAAGTGAAGATCTCTTTTAGCTCCCACTCAACCGGCAACAACCATAAACCTGGAGCTCTGATCGCTACCAACGTCGCACTAACGCCCCGATCACTCTTCTTTGGTCTTGCACGTTTTATTATCTCTCAACTTGCAATCGTTCATGATGTGACAGACACGTTACGCTTGTACTGATTTAAGTCTCGTAGCAGCATATTTCTGTAACGGGTCAGCCCGTTACATGGAAATTGTCATTTGAGTGATAATGACAATAAAGAATATTATGTTGAATATTCTTTGAACAATATCACCAAAGTGGTGAAATTGATGGGTCGACCAAAGTGTATGTTCATTGGTTGATATCTTGATGATATCAACCCACCAATCGCCGCAAGACGCGCGCAATGAGTGGTGACGAGACGTCACCATACACTCAGTTATATTAGCATAATTAAGTTAAGTCAAACAGAGAGACAGTGGTTCAAAGACTTAATTATATTAATATACCAGTTCTGCTTTTACCTTATCTACGCTTCCTCGCTTGCCTTGTGTGCGTCTGTCGGGGCACCGATACCCTTGCGCTAAGTTCACGCAAGAGTGTGCCTTGTTACACTTTCGATACATCCCGACTGCGAACACACCAGCATCTGACTTTCTGCAATCTGACCTTTTGCCCCGCTAGGCCAACGTCGGCCTTAGCATCAACCTCTGTCATTAACGACACGGCCCATAGAGGCCAAAGCAGCTCGCCATTCTAAACAGGCTCCTAACTCCTCAGAATGCTAGTTTTCGGGCCCGCGCCGCTAGTAGACACCTTGACCCGCCAAGCCTGCCATTTCCACAACACCGGTTGTGTGTGTGCTCCAACAACGCGTTGACGGGGCCAAGACGACAGGCTCAATCGTTATAGAGATTAGCATTCGTACCATGTTCATTTCAGCGCGTCTTTTGCTGCACCGTGCGCTTGTCTCGTACTGCATCAAGTCCATGACCGGCACGGCGTGGTCGCCGGACAAAACTGACAGAAGAAATGACGTGTACAAGATGATTCTGCAGCCCCTCTTCGTGCACTGAATGTATGCTCGACTGCAACACACGATCACCTCTATCAAGCTCTTTTACCAACAGACGCAGGAGATGTGTTCAATGTAAGCCAACGAGTAAAACAAAATCAGTGTCTTGTCGACACAGATATTCGTGAACATTTTGCGGAACATCGTCATTCGACTGCCTTGTGTGTGTTCATGACGAGATATCCACACATAAGTACTTCGTATCCGTACCTGCCGAGGAAGGTATCGCTAGTGTAACGGGGCAGCCCGTTACATGGAATTGTCATTTGGGAGATAATGACAATAAAGAATATTATGTTGAATATTCTTTGAACAATATCACCAAAGTGGTGAAATTGATGGGTCGACCAAAGTGTATGTTCATTGGTTGATATCTTGATGATATCAACCCACCAATCGCCGCAAGACGCGCGCAATGAGTGGTGACGAGACGTCACCATACACTCAGTTATATTAGCATAATTAAGTTAAGTCAAACAGAGAGACAGTGGTTCAAAGACTTAATTATATTAATATACCAGTTCTGCTTTTACCTTATCTACGCTTCCTCGCTTGCCTTGTGTGCGTCTGTCGGGGCACCGATACCCTTGCGCTAAGTTCACGCAAGAGTGTGCCTTGTTACACTTTCGATACATCCCGACTGCGAACACACCAGCATCTGACTTTCTGCAATCTGACCTTTTGCCCCGCTAGGCCAACGTCGGCCTTAGCATCAACCTCTGTCATTAACGACACGGCCCATAGAGGCCAAAGCAGCTCGCCATTCTAAACAGGCTCCTAACTCCTCAGAATGCTAGTTTTCGGGCCCGCGCCGCTAGTAGACACCTTGACCCGCCAAGCCTGCCATTTCCACAACACCGGTTGTGTGTGTGCTCCAACAACGCGTTGACGGGGCCAAGACGACAGGCTCAATCGTTATAGAGATTAGCATTCGTACCATGTTCATTTCAGCGCGTCTTTTGCTGCACCGTGCGCTTGTCTCGTACTGCATCAAGTCCATGACCGGCACGGCGTGGTCGCCGGACAAAACTGACAGAAGAAATGACGTGTACAAGATGATTCTGCAGCCCCTCTTCGTGCACTGAATGTATGCTCGACTGCAACACACGATCACCTCTATCAAGCTCTTTTACCAACAGACGCAGGAGATGTGTTCAATGTAAGCCAACGAGTAAAACAAAATCAGTGTCTTGTCGACACAGATATTCGTGAACATTTTGCGGAACATCGTCATTCGACTGCCTTGTGTGTGTTCATGACGAGATATCCACACATAAGTACTTCGTATCCGTACCTGCCGAGGACGGTATCGCTAGTGT
>CANTFL010000632.1:0-34139 GCA_947650285.1 Hyaloperonospora brassicae
TTGGTGGTAGCGGCATGTTGTAGGTCTCTGTATAGAGACTCTAACATGGCGCTAATGGCGAACTCGCCTACGGTAGAACTCATTCGTTCTACCGCACCCCATTCGATGTCTCTCAAATGGTTAAACCCTTCACGCATGGCGTGAAAGGTCTCTTCATCATCACACATGTTCATGTTGGATGTTGTGGTCTTGGAAGGACTACAAAGTGCTACCAGGTATAACGGGGCACACCCTTGCGTGAACTTAACGCAAGGGTTTAGGTGCCCCGACAAGCGTACACGAGGCAAACGAGGAAGTGTAGAATAAGGAAAAAAGTAAAACCGTTGTATAAATATAATTAAGTCTTGTTGCTACTGTCTCTCTGTTTGACTTAACTTAGTTATGCTAATATAACTGAGTGTATGGTGACGTCTCGTCACCACTCATTGCGCGCGTCTTGCGGCGATTGGTGGGTTGATATCATCAAGATATCGACCAATGAACAGACTCTTTGGTCGACCCTTTAATATCACCACTTTGGTGATATTGTTCAAAGAATATTCAACTTCATATTCTGTATTGTCACTTTTCTTAAAGTGACAATTCCATGTAACGGGCTGCCCCGTTACAGATTCGGTCAATCCTGCTAGCCATCGTTGCGGTACAGGTTGTGTAGTGACGATTTGTGTTACACTCATTGTCATCTTCGGTGTTTACCGTAACATCTGGGCATCACTCAGGGCCGTCACCATTAGTAGGCCGCCCAGTGCTGGACTTTGGTACGGCCAGATTTCCGTGAGTCTGACCGATCCATTTGAATACTCGACACAATCCAATTCGACCAGCAGGACAACGCTACTGGACGACATATTCCAAACGTGGGCCTCCGATATAATTTTTGTACTCAGCCCTAGCATCAGGTGCCTAAACGCTGAGGATAGTCATGTCGTGAACATTACACCCAATCGCACGCGAGGTTCATTTGTCGTCCCTTTCACTCATTTACGGCCAACGCTGCCAACGGAGAGGGCAAAAATACAGACACCTCGGGCCGTCGATGATCCAACACTCAGTAAGACATAAGCGCGAGTTTCAGGTCTAGCTCTTCCCCCCCACCTCCTCTTTCATTCAAGTCGTAGTGCCGCTGCGTCTTTCGCACTTTCCAAGTGTGTTTTCTGAATGCACAGCGCCAGTGGCCGTTGATCATGCGGGTATGGCTCCAGGCTGTCATTCACTCACAACGAGTGTCTTTCGAGAATTCTCGGGCATTTTGAGTGCATAATATCCGGTCCGCTTCTTATTGTCAAAAGTGGTGGCGATTTTTGGACGCGAATTCGAAGTAATGCAGCATAGTGTGACGGTCGTGGGCGTCTGCGCGGTCCAGCTCCAATCTTTAGTAGCCTGGTATAAAAGAAATTAAAGAAGGTGACATTAGTACAGATGTCGATCTGTCGCCGTCGAACGTGTCAGCACGGCGTAGATAGCTCTCTCAATTGCAGCTAATTCGCGATTTTATTGGATGACTGGAAGTCGAAATGTACCGCTCGAGTGAAGAAATGCTGACTAATGACGCTCAATATACGGTAGAATAAGTAGATGGGTTTCTGTAGTCTTGATTGTAGCAGCTACTAAATCGTTTATAAGCTCAGAATGGTCAGCTAATATTTCTATTCGATCTTAGTCACGCGATTGTGGAATGATACGTTCGTTGAAACATACTTGAAACAGCTCCATCCGCGCGTCGTACCAGCGGTAAGCTGAATGACATAGACGGTTTGTTGCAGAAAGTTGGCAGAAATTCCCACCGTGTCTCGCGTCCCCAGGTGTTCTCCGCCACCATGTTCACTCTGGCCGAAGAACTGGACGCTTAAATCTCTAACTGCCACCGTATATGATAATCCAACTCAGTGTAGGATATCCCTGGCGGCACGCTGCGAACATTTATCAAGCATGACACTCAATGGTCGTGAGCGGTCTGAACGTCGAGATCTAACAGTCCCGGGTAATTGATGCCACTTCTTATGCTAGCCGTGAGGATCTACAGGAACTGATAAGAATTATTAGATGAGAATCTGCGGTCGACTGCACGACAACCATGGAGAGAGCAACTTGTAGCCGGTGTGAAGATAGAACGTTGTTCAAATTAAAATTCATAATTCAGCAAAGTTATAGAGAAGGAAGGGCCGAGTTGGGTCCGATCCCTCACTTATCCTTTACGTGGATATATCGACCTCCCTCGATACCGTTAGATCAACTAGGCAGTATTTTGTCGGTAAATGTATTTAGTGACACCTCATCGCCCTCCTGGAGGACGGAAATAGCCCGGAATTCGTGCTGTTAACTCGCGAGTGAGACGAGCTAACGCTCGATATTTTATGGCGGTCGTCCTTGATAGGGTGGGAAAGACAAAATGTGTTGCGCAGTCAGTTTCGGGTGAGGATGTAGATGATCAGATTGCTTCCCTTGATCTACCTGCGGAGCGCTGCTAATATCAGATGCTATGGCGGCTGCTGAATGCTGAACAGAGCCGACCGTACCCTTCGCTTGGCCCATTTGGTGTGACGTCTTCGTGAGGCGTCTGGTCAGCGCTTAGTTGGAGATAAAGCCATTTTGCTGCTGTGGTCTTTGGTTCCGCAAGAGTGGGGGAAGGTTTAGCGAGGTCTTTCAGCAACCACATGTCTCCTTTAATTACGACAATCCCACCAGGGATTCTCAAAATGTGCATCTGTAAAGCTGCACTGGATAAGTGTCCCCCCGAAGGTTTCGCATTGGAGGCACTGCAAACGGTGTCCACCATTATAGTGCTTCACAATGATAATTGTGCCCAACCATAGGAGACGCACAACTTCATTAGAGAGGTCGGGCAGCCAGCGATCTTTACTATAACCCTCCATATAGTTGACATTTTGAGCCCAAAATATGCGTGTCCATGTCGTATAGGTCAAAATCTGTGAGATTCTTCGCTTAAAAAAAAACCCGCGGTTTTGCCGAAGTCGCAAAAGCGCGTGAGGTTATGCAAGTGCACTTGCATAATCTCACGCGCCATTGTATTTTGCATGCCTCCCAGCCGGAAACGCACTAAGACCTTGCTGGCGTGCCAAATTGACCCTGTCTGGGCGATGATAATTACTTATTCGATGTAAACTTCCATTCAACGGTGCATGTGCCACCTTGTGTCCGTCCACCGTGGTGCGAGTGAAAATGTGGAAAAGTATTGTCTTGTCCACTTTGTCAGTAGTACATGTGTTCGTTTTACTGTGGTATAGTGGTGTTCGCTATTTTGAAAAGTCGATCTCAACTCTCCACTCGAGCCCGGACGACGGACTAACGGAGGGTGTACTCCGATTCCGTTCATTATGCTTCGCTAACCTTGTGTAACCGTCAGTGGTGCGGGTTGCACTCTTCCAGGTGAACTCGAGGCGATGTCAATCTTGACCGGGGGTGGGGTTGTGCTGTCGCTTGGAAAGCTTCACACGATAGCGGGTGTACTTGTAAGGCGCTCGACATGAGTCACCTTGATCACTACGAGATCGCCTTGTCCAATGTAGATGCTTGCCTGCGAGTCTTCTGTCCACTTGATTTGTCTCGCGATATTAAGTCTTCAACCACAAAGGGTTTTCTGCGTCCAGTCGCAGTTGGAGTGTTGTTTGAGAATCATTGACCCACTTGACTAACAATCCTGGGCTGTCATTTATAAAGGATGCAATTTTTCCTGACGTTTGGTGGCCAATGATCTAACCTGAAAGAGAAGTCGACACGTGTACTTAGAAAAAAATTGAACATTATTTAATGTCAACCAACTAAACTCAAAACGACTAGCACATCGCTAGGCCTATCTGTATCCCGAACTTTGAAGCCACACTTCTTTCTTTCCATAATGTCGTTTTTTTGTACCTATGTGGCTTACACCAAGTGCGCTCTGGAACTTTAACGTGACCCACACCCGACTTGTATTCAACAGATCGAGATCGAGAGATCGAATCGAGACCGTGAGCCACTCATCTCAGACAGCATTCCTCCAATCAGAAATCTCTTTGGCCTTAACTGACGCCTGCAATCTGTGATCCCCCACGTCCCAACTCAACGGTAAAAAACTGGTGATTGCTTTACCACATAACTAAGTATAGGGTGCAGTGCTTCCAAAACAATCAGCACCAGTTGGACCGATTCCAGAATCATTTTCGTGATGGTACTCGTTGTCTTACGTCTGAATTGGATGCCTCTAGGCGAGTTCGAAGTGCATGAACATTTAACACTCGACTTGGTTCTGGATGGCGATTTATAGACGTAGCCGTTCCTCATTATTAAGAATAGCTTTGAAAAAATTCATCGGGTGCCGGAATGCGACTGTCCCTTCCACAAATCCCGCCATGACCGCCCCCTCATTATTCTTGCTTTTAGGTAATCAATGCAGCTCAATTCGAGCTTCCGTGAATTCACATAAAGAGGGGGAGTCGGGCGATAGTCTCCCCGGAGAACGCTGATTAATCGAACATAAAATCCTCGCATCGGTGCATTTTACCGCGGTCACAGAAGGTCCGGACCTGACGCCGACGCCGCCGCCGCTTCCGTCCGTACCACCTTAGCCCAATGGCTAAAACCCGGGTAATAAGCTCACTTATGTTGGCTTGTAAAATGGCGGACAATCTATGAAGGCCCACTTTGTGGTAAATAATATATTCGTGATAGTTGTTGCCTTGCTTGTCCGTTCGAGATAACTACCGCGGCGCGTAACGTCAGCCTGCTCGAGCAGCCCGAGCAAGGCGTGCAATTGGATGCTTGGAGAGTGGTAAAGCGTATCCATCTCACCTGCATTCCCCTCGAGTTCACCAGTAGTGCATGGTTAAATGCCGCTAAAAGGATCCGATTCGTATCACACCACGGTCTTACTCGTAATGGGGTAGCCCGTTACATGAAATTGTCATCGAAACAATTTGACAATAAAGAATATTGCGTCGAATATTCTTTTAAAAATATCACAGACATGGTGATATTGCTGAGATGACCGAAGGGTCTACTCATTGGTTGATATCGTGATGATGTCAATCCACCAATCGCTGCTAGACGCGCGCAATGGGTGGTGAGTAGACGTCATCATCCATATAGCTATATTAGTATAATTAAGTCAGGACAACAGAGATACAAGGAGTTATAGGACTTAATTATATTAATACAGTTTTACTTTTACCAGAGACTAGTCTGACTACTTAGTCTTCTTTCCTTCCTCTATGTTTCTTTAACACCTAGCAGGGCACTGCCATCCACTGTCGACAGTGGAAGTATACTCCGTACTGGTCAACCAGTACGTAGTCAACAGTGCCCCGTTACACCTGGTAGCACTTTGTAGTCCGTCCAAGGACCACAACCCCATCGCCCAACATGAACATGTTGGACAATGTAGACGGCGACAGCTTTCACGGAACCCGTAAGAGCTACTCCTATTTAAGCGACATCGAATGGAGTGCGATCGAACGAATGAGTTCGACCGTTGGCGAGGAAGCCATATGGGCCATGCTATCCTCAAGGGATAGAGACCAGCAACATGTCGTCATTAGGAAGTTCTTGCAACGAGAACTTGATAAGTCGCGAGCGCAGGTGACCTTGTTACAACAACAAGATCACCAGCGGACCGAAGCACTAGGACAACAACAGTCTCATTCCGCAGAGTCGACGCGTGAGCGTCAACGGGAGTCCCTAAAACTAGAGGTATCCAAGTATCGGGGAGTCGAGGAAGACTCCCTGTTGAGATGGTGCGTCGAGATGGACGATGCCATCGATGCTCGTCGCATCGACGATGAGCGAATGCAAGTCTCATTCGCTCAGTCTAACCTGGCAGGAGAAGCCAGAGCTTGGGCCCTGAACTTCAAGTTGCACGACCCACATGCGTTTGGGTCGTTGAGAATCTACAAGACCCTGCTCAGTGAGACGTTCGATCCGCCCAGAGCAGTGTTCAGGATTCTTTCGGAGCTCCTGCAAATCAAGCAGGGTAAGCGTAAGGTTCACGGTTACGCCCAGCACGTACGCTACCTTGCAAGCTGCATGGTAGTGAACCCTGTGAGTGAGTTTGTGTTGATCACAATCTTCATTCAAGGGATTTCAGACGGTCCCGTTAGGGACCACCTGATTCGCGGAGAGCTAAAGCCGCTCTCAGAGGCACTCTTCGCAGCGGAGCAAGAAGACTATGGCGTGAGACAGTCTCACGCTACGTTGACCCCGCATCGTCCACAGAGACGATTAGTAGTCGGAGGTCCAGAACCAATGGACCTCTGTAATGTCGAGGTCGAGAAACCTCGCCCTGCGAATGACAAGCGAATGGTGAGATGCCATCGCTGTCCTAAACTAGGACACTATGTATATGAATGCCGTATCCCCGCTCAGAACCTCGCGGTGCTGAGCGCAGTGTTCACCCACCAGCAAGAAGAACTAGAGGGCGAGGTTCCGTTGCTGTTGCGAAGTCGCACAGCGAAGTGGACCATAAAGAAACGTTCGGGACCAGTAGGGGCGGAGCGCCCTACTGATCCAGCAACATCAAGAGAATTTGCAAATCCACTGAAAAAGGTTGCTCCCGACACACAATTTCTGTGTGTCTCTTCACCTGGTGATGAGGTGTCACTCATCACCTTGAAGTTGGAAGTGACAAAAGACTTGTCACTTCGCGCCCTAGTTGACTGTGGGGCGTCGAACAATTTTGTTCGTCGCCAGTCGCTAGAGGCGGGAAGTCTTAACTTCGTGGAGCGGGAGATCCCTCCAACGTAGATGACGGTGCGCCTAGCGACAGGCACATCGATCACTGTGAAGAAACGTGTAGTCGGAATCCACTACAAGTCAAAAGGCGAACAGTACGATGATGATTTCATCGCGCTTGACCTAGATGACAAGTTCGACGTCATCTTAGGGTTGCCTTGGCTCAGGAAATATAATCCAAGGGTGAGTTGGCAGTATCGATCGGTTACGATACCTGCTACTTGTTCCTCAGATAATCACTTAACGAACATCTTGGAAAGCCCACACTCACGTGGGTGTACTACGAGCAAGTGCGATGGCCTCACTTGAGGTACGGTGGTTAGCACGACTGTACAAGAACACAATGTAGATGATCACTAAATTGTGGAGAAAGCTCACCCAGATCGTGTGGAAGTGATTTCCCTGGAAGAAACCGAGACACTGAATGTCTTGGTTAATGATTGATCAAGCGTAGGCGCTTACACGCTTGATCTGGTTGCGCCTCCGAAGTTAACTTCGGAGATAACTCAACTGCCGACGCTAGAACCGAAACGGTTCTTGCGTGATCTACGTAGTGGCAAAGTCAAGCAGATCTGCATACTCGTCACAGAGGATGAGTACGTTATTGATATTCGATCGGCGACAGTATTTTCTAAGAAAAAACGGATTCCCAGCAGCTCATCAATGGACGAAAGTGTCATCGATGAGAAGACTCGGATTGAGCGATACACGTCTCAATCCTGGGAGTCACTTCAGGAAAATCCTTTGTATAAGGATTTGATCGAATTCAGGGATGTGTTCCCTGAATCAGTACCTTGCGAGTTGCCTAAGGACAAAGGCACTCGACACGAGATCGAGCTCAAATCGGACTCGAAGTACTGTGTCATGAAGCAGTGGCCACTGCCTCGTGAACTAGTACTAGCGATCGACAAGTTCTTTGCCGATCGCTTAGCAGCGAGACATGTGAGGGAATCAACATCCCCTCACAGCTCTCCGACCTTCTGTGTGCGAAAGGCCACAGGAGGATGGCGGATAGTGCACGCATTCAACAAGTTGAATGCTGCAACGGTACCGGCTCAGAAGCCGGTACCAAGAAAGGACGTAATCATAGATGGTATGTCAAAGAGTACCATCTTTTCGTCCATGGATCTGATGGATGGATTCTATCAGATCCATATGCGTAAACGAGACATACCGTTCACGGCAGTGAGTACCCCCAGCGGGATGCTGTGGGAGTGGCTATGATGCCACAGGGGCTGAGCAATGCCCCTGCAACATTCAACAGATGTGTCACAAATCTGTTGAGACCGGTGCAAGACTTCGCACCGAGTTACTTCGACGATGTGTTCGTCCATAGCCGGGCTATGGACGGAAAGACGGACGTTGAAGTTCACCGAACTCACGTTCGTCAGTTTTTTTAAGTTTTGCGCAAGCATAAGTTGTACGCCAAACTTAAGAAGTGTATATTCGCGGCTAGCGAAAAACTACTTCTTGGGTGCATCGTGGGTAAAAACGGCGTCCGCCCTGATCCCGAAAAGATCAAGGCGATCACCGACTGACCAGTGCCAGTCGATGTCAAGGGACTAAGGAAGTTCCTTGGCTTAGCGGCGTACTTGCACAAGTACTCGCGCAACTACGCCGAGATGACTGTTTATCTTTCTTGCTTGCTCAAGAAAGATGTGAAGTAGGCATGGAACGCTGAATGTCAGCCTTCCTTTGAAAGAATCAAGAAAAGCTTGATGCGATCGCCCATCTTGGCGATTGCGGATCAGAACAGACCGTTTCACGTGGTCTGTGACGCCAGCGACTTTGCTATCGGCTGTGCGTTGATGCAGTATGACACAGACGGCGCAGAGCGCGTCGTCTGCTATCAATCGCGTCAGCTGCAACCAGCTGAACTCAATTACCCAGTGCATGACAAGGAACGCCTTGCCATGAAGTACGCACTGGCTAAGTTCCGGGTCTATCTCTTGGGAGACAGACCGTTTGTTTTCTATACGGACCATACGTCATTACGCACGGCCGTAAACAGCCCACACCTCTCGCAAAGGATGGCGAGGTGGCTGTCTTTCTTTGCGGAGTATAACCTCTCCGTGGAGCATAAACCAGGACGACTAAACGTCGTCGCTGATGCGCTTTCCCGCCGGCCCGATTTCGAGCCGGACGCACAATTCAACAGTGAGGATAAGCCCACTGTTGCGACACTGAGAGTCAGTGTTCCGTCGACAAGTTTACTTGACGACGTACGAAAGGCATACGTGGAAGTTAAGAATCTACACGATTGATGGATCATTTGGTGAATCCATCCAGTAAATCCATGAGGGATATACCGGCTTTGTACCGATCCGATGAGGATCGGTATTGTACACGCAACGGATTGCTGTACTATACAGCTGTTGCCGACGACACGCCTCGTGTCGTCGTACCCGCTCATCATGATTTGCGTTTACGCATCATGTATGAGTGTCACGATGCCCCAACAGGCGGCCATCGTGGTAGAGAAAAGACTTACCTCACGGTAAGTCGTGACTTTTACTGGCCACGCCAGTATCAGTTTTCCCGCAAGTACATACGTGCTTGCGAGGCTTGTCAACGGGTGAAGCCTAGTCCTTCATCCCGTGCGCCATTACAGCCTCTGCCTGTTCCGACAGAGAGCTGGCAGTCCGTTTCAATGGACTTCGTCTTCGGTTTTCCCGAAGACGCTCACAAGAATAATGGTATTCTTGTGTTTTTTGACCGATTCAGCAAGATGGTGCATCTTGCTACAGTCCCTGAGTCGATCAAGGCTCAAGGTTGTGCTCGTGTCTTTCTAGACACGGTCTTTAGACTCCACGGGTTACCCCGTGAGCTCGTATCCGACCGCGACCCTCGGTTCACGGTGGCGTTTTGGCAATCCGTGTTCCGCACATTGGGAACACGATTGAAGATGTCAACCTCTGACCATCCCGAAACGGATGGTCAGACGGAACGTGCGAACCGTGTCCTCGAAAAAATCCTTCGTGGATACGTCCACTCCTTTACACATTGGAGTTAGTTCTTGACGATGGTTAAGTTTGCCATCAACAAATCCGTGCATGCGTCCACAACGCATACACCGTTCTACGTGAATGGCTTACGCCACCCACGTATGCCCACCCTTCATAAAGAGCGACCTCAGGGTTAAGGTGGAAGGGACTCGCTCGAGCAGAAAACCGTTTTGGCTCTTGCTCATCACGTATCGACCGCTCACGTCAATTCACGTGTGATGCCGATGCCGACAGTTGTCGACATCGAGAGAAGATCGACCTCAGCAATAGCGACGACGCTACTGCTACATCGGACAATGATGACGATGCTGGTATATTCAGCATCGTCAACGATTATTCCAGCGAGGAAGAAGACACCCTCGCTGAAGAAGAGAACAATCTCTTAGCAGTGCGCACGAAGCGAACTGAAAGACAAAACAGCGAGTCAGCAGAGAACACCCTTCTGACTCGAGAGGCGGTAGTCCGTTTCATATAGGACTCCATCGCAAATGCGGTGGACCGCCAGAAACGGAACGCAGACAAGAATGGAAGAGCAAATGTTCTTTCATTTAAAATTAATGACCTGGTACTACTGTCTACGGTAAAATTACCTGGACATGCAGTCACTAGTGTCGGCAGTAGTTTACTACTGCCGAAGTACATTGGGCCATTTCGAGTGTTGCACCGCAAGGGCAATGCATGCACACTCGAATTGCCAC
Organism: Hyaloperonospora brassicae; assembly: GCA_947650285.1. Classification (NCBI taxonomy): domain Eukaryota; phylum Oomycota; class Peronosporomycetes; order Peronosporales; family Peronosporaceae; genus Hyaloperonospora; species Hyaloperonospora brassicae. Next base: position 10,427 of record CANTFL010000632.1, read on the forward strand.
GTAAGATGCGCACACATCCTACGTTTTACGTGGGGCGACTCAGGACGTACTGTCAGTACGAGCCTTCTTCTTCCGATGAAGATAGCCCCACGTTCAAGAACATCCATCAAGTTCTCGCGTTCGCGCTCGAGACGATCCGTCTGGTCGCGCAGATAAAATACCTCGACACCCAACCGAGAGATCTCTCCGCGAGCTGTCGCCAGCTCGCCAAAGAAGTAGCGGACGTCGCGCTTGACCTGCAGCTGTGCGACCGCATACTCAGCGCGATTATTCCGCACGGTTCGCCTCGTGCTCGTTGCGGTAATTCCGCAAATAGTCAGTCAGAGCGTAACATCTGTCCCTCTCGTGCTCTTAATCATCGCGCAATTCATCGATTGCGTGATCCATCTCGTGAGGATCGAGATGGTGAGCCTGGGGCTGTGGAGGAGGTCTTTCCTCCTCCGCCACATCCTTTGGGGGATGCTCACGGTGGTCAACGCTTTCTAGTGGAGCGTATCTTGAATCAACGTGACGATTCAGGATCAAGGACGAGCTACCTCGTCCAGTGGCGGGGGTATCCACCCTCTTGGAACAGCTGGGAACCCCGCTATCGGCTAAAGATTGATTTTCCCGGTCTCGTTCACCAATATGGTGAGACTCATCCGATTGGTCCGAGGGCCCATCGGTAAACACACGCTTTTTGGAGTTTGTAGACTGATTGCAAGTTTGCAATCGCGTCCCGCATCTCATCCGAGATGTGTGCCTTTTCCCAGGGCAAACTTAGGGAATAAACCTCCCTATGTGCACGCTGCGAGTTGTCAACACAACTCGAACAAGGATCTCCCAAGCGAGGCAAGGAATGCCTGCCTCGCTCGAAAAACGATGCAGCCGGTATCTTGCACCGGTTGGCGTTTGCCTTTCAAACTTGATGCGTACTGCTTCAAGTTTTTGGAGCCATCATTCTCCTCCAATATTCTGACATTTTGGATGAACGCGTTCCATGCAGCCAAAAGCGAGGCTTTGTCATGCTTTTGGTTGCCATTGTACCGTCGATGCCGAAAGAAGGCATCGAGATAAAAGTCTTCTTCAGCGCAAAAGTTGCTCGCGCTGGGTTCTAAGTCATGAAGCTCCGATGCATCGAATAATGGGATTCGATGATGCTGGCTTGTCTCGTGAGACAGGCTATCGATGAGCTGCTCGGGCAAGCGCCACGGCTTCAGCTCACCACGCTTCAATGTGGTACCTGTTTCGGTACCACGGCTTTCAGAATGACGACGGCCCTCGCCATCGTCATCACGCTCTCGCGGAGAAGCGCGAGTTGATACTGGTGAGGCATAGTATTACTCACCATAGAGTTCATCATCACTGCCTAACAGACTGTGTTTCATCTCACGAGTCCGCTCGTTCGACAGTGGTCTTGACGAACGATGAGGCACCGCCGGTGATCGGGGTGCCTCTGGAACGTTGCGCGAGTCAGGCACGTCTGAATCGCTAGAATTGATGACCTCATTAATAAGGTCATAATGTGAACGTGGTGCGATATCGCGTGCGTCTGCATCACCTTCTGCTGCAGACGGAGAACAAGCAGCAGAAGACGAAGCGTCTGCTGTAGAGGCTGTCACAGCAGCAGGCTGTGTGGTCTTCGAATCACCTCGCATAGACATGTCGACTATGCTAGGCAAGGTCTGGAGTGAATGGGTCTGACCAAACAAGTGCTCCCTGTCCCACTGGTGTCCAACGGGTGGCCACCAAGTTCTCGATAGTCATACAGTGACTACAAGATAAGGGAGAAGTGATGTAACGGGGTAGCCCGTTACATGAAATTGTCATCGAAACAATTTGACAATAAAGAATATTGCGTCGAATATTCTTTTAAAAAATATCACAGACATGGTGGTATTGCTGAGATGACCGAAGGGTCTACTCATTGGTTGATATCGTGATGATATCAATCTACCAATCGCTGCTAGACGCGCGCAATGGGTGGTGAGTAGACGTCATCATACAAATAGTAACATTTGTATAATTAAGTCAGGACGACAGAGATACAAGGAGTTATAGGACTTAATTATATTAATACAGTTTTACTTTTACCAGAGACTAGTCTGACTACTTAGTCTCCTTTCCTTCCTCTGTGTTTCTTTAACACCTAGCAGGGCACTGCCGACCACTGTCGACAGTGGAATTATACTCCGTACTGGTCAACCAGTACGTAGTCAACAATGCCCCGTTACAGTACGGGACCGACTCGAGGGGGATTGTACCGTCTCTTTCTTTAACGCTGCAAGCTCTCGGTCGACGTGGCTGAGGGTATTAAAGAAGCCCAAGTGGGAGTGTCCTGCTTCGACCTCACCGATGGCGCAGTCTGGAGGCCGCCTTGTAGAATTCCGTGCCATTCTCGACCCCTTCTGACGCGGGATCCCTCTCGATAAGGCTCGATCCGGAGGTATCTGAACCTAAGGGCGTAGACAAGCTGTTGTGACCCTACGGTTCAGCCGGCAGACGGTCATCAGTCTCAGTCCCCGCCTTAATTGTGCCTGGTTCAGGCTGGCTGTCGTCTATCCTGTGGGGCGTCTAGCCTATTGTTTTCGCTTGGCGGATATCGGCCGATATCCTGCCTCCTCCTGGTGAAAGCATGGAAGATGGCAGTTGTGCACGCGCGATCGTTAACGTGATACTTTGACCACCCCGCCATGACCGCTGGCCTCTACTTTGCGGAATAAGGAGTGTTTCGTAAATGATATAGGTCATGGTTTCGATCAAACAAACTACCAATCGCTGCTAGACGCGCGCATGGGTGGTGAGCGAGTTTGCACATTATGTGTGGGTTTTTTTAATCTACACTGAATAGGTAGGATAAAGAATATTTATCAAAGAGACTCAACAAAATTAACACACAATTTTACGTTTCCCTGACTCTCGTCGGTTTCTTGCTCAGGTATATCTCTTTCTCTGCATACACCGTTTACGTGAGGTTTGAGAGCATACACCCTCGTACTGTATCGGTACAAGACCTGACCAGCTGCCTGACAAGAGGTGTGCCTCATTGCACAGCGTGTAGGCATGTCGATGGTGTACGGGGTATTGGACGCTTGTACTAGTAAAAGATGCTTACCTTGACTACATTATTATTGTAACGGGGCACACCCTTGCGTGAACTTAACGCAAGGGCTTGGGTGCCCCGAAAGACGTACACGAGGCAAAAGAGGAAGCGTAGATAGGGTAAAAGCAGAACTGTTATATTAATATAATTAAGTCTTATATCCACTGTCTCTCTGTTTGACGTAACTTAATCATGCCAATATAACTTAGTGTATGGTGACGTCTCGTCACCACTCATTGCGCGCGTCTTGCGGCGATTGGTGGGTTGATATCATCAAGATATCGACCAATGAACGAGACTCTTTGGTCGACCCTTCAATATCACCACTTTGGTGATATTGTTTAAAGAATATTCAACTTCATATTCTTTACTGTCACTTTCTCTTAAAGTGACAATTCCATGTAACGGGCTGCCCCGTTACATCACCCCTCCTTAACTGATAGTCACCGTGTGACTATCGAAAATTATGGCGGCCACCCGTTGGTCACCATTGGGACAGGGAGCACTTGTTGGTTCCGTTCCATTCACTTCCGCTCGACCTCGCATAGTTAACATGTCTATGCGGGGTGACTCAAGGCACACAGAGTCTGTGCCTGTGCCAGCTTCTGTGGCAGGCGATTCGTCGTCTGCTGCTCGTTCTTCGCCTGCAGCAAGAGGTGCCGCAGGTGCACGCGGTAGAGCACCGCGTGCGCATGATGACTCCGACATTGAGGTCATCTACTCTGGCGAGTCAGACGTGTCTGACTCGGGCAATGCTGCAGAGGCGTCTCGCTCACCGGCGACACCTCATTATTCGCCGCAGCCACTGCCGAACGAACGGACTCGTGAGTTGCAACATAGTCTGTTCGGCAGTGATGACGAATCTGATGATGAGTATGTTTGCTCATCACCGCAATCAGCTCGTGCTCCTTCGCACGAGCGACCTGACGATGGTGCAACCCATCGTCATACTGACAACCGTGGTACCGACAAGGGTACCACTATGAATCGTGGTGAGCTGAAGCCGTGGCGTTTGCCCGAACGGCTCATCAATAGATTGTCTCACGAGACAAGCCGACACCATCGAATACCCTTATTCGATGCGACTGAGCTTCATCGCTTGAGTCTCAGCGCGAGCAACTTTCGCGCTGAAGAAGATTTTTATCTCGGTGTCTTTCTTAGACATCGATGGTACAACAGCAACCAAAAGCGTGACAAAGCCTCGCTTTTGGCTGCGTGGAGCGCGTTCGTCCAAAACGTAAAGAATTTTGGACGAGAAGGGTGGCTCAAGAAACTTGAGGCGACACACCTCGAATTCGAAAAGCGAACGCCAACCGGTGCCAGGTACCGGCTGCATCGTTTTTCGAGCGAGGCAGGCATTCCTTGCCTCACTTGGGGAGACCCTTGTGCTAGTTGTGCTGATAACTCGCAGCGTGTACATAGGGAGGTTTATTCCCTAAGTTTGCCCTGGGAAAAGGCACACATCTCGGATGAGATGCGGGACGCGATTGCAAACTTGCAATCAGTCTACAAACTCCAAAAAGCGTGTGTTTACCGATGGGCCCTCGGACCAATCGGATGAGTCTCACCATATTGGTGAACGAGACCGGGCAAATCAATCTTTAGCCGATAGCGGGGTTCCCAGCTGTTCCAAGAGGGTGGATACCCCCGCCACTGGACGAGGTAGCTCGTCCTTGATCCTGAATCGTCACGGTGATTCAAGATAGGCTCCACTAGAAAGTGTTGACCACCGTGAGCATCCTCCAAAGGATGTGGCGGAGGAGGAAAGACCTCCTCCACAGCCCCAGGCTCACCATCTCGATCCTTACGAGATGGATCGCGCAATCGATGAATTGCGCGATGACTTGAAGCACGAGCGCGACAGACGCTACGCTTTGACTGATACCGTGCGGAAGAACCGCAAAGATCACAAGGCTGATCGGGCAAGGGATTGCGCCGATTATGCCACGGTGCAGCTTCAATTCGAGCGGGATTTCCGCTCCCTATTCGGCGAGCTGGCGACAGCTCGCGGAGAGATCTCTCGGTTGGGTGTCAAGGTATTTTATCTGCGCGACCAGACGGATCGTCTGGAGCGCGAACGCGAGAACTTGATGGATGTTCTTGAACGTGGGGCTATCTTCATCGGAAGAAGAAGGCTCGTACTGACAGTACGTCCTGAGTCGCCCCACGTAAAACGTAGGATGTGTGCGCATCTTACGTGGCAATTCGAGTGTGTATGCATTGCCCTTGCGGTGCAACACTCGAAATGGCCCAATGTACTTCGGCAGTAGTAAACTACTGCCGACACTAGTGACTGCATGTCCAGGTAATTTTACCGTAGACAGTAGTACCAGGTCATTAATTTTAAATGAAAGAACATTTGCTCTTCCATTCTTGTCTGCGTTCCGTTTCTGGCGGTCCACCGCATTTGCGATGGAGTCCTATATGAAACGGACTACCGCCTCTCGAGTCAGAAGGGTGTTCTCTGCTGACTCGCTGTTTTGTCTTTCAGTTCGCTTCGTGCGCACTGCTAAGAGATTGTTCTCTTCTTCAGCGAGGGTGTCTTCTTCCTCGCTGGAATAATCGTTGACGATGCTGAATATACCAGCATCGTCATCATCATCCGAGTCAATAATAGCGTCGTCGCTATTATTGAGGTGATCTTCTTCATCGATGTCGACCTGATCGACATCGGCATTATACGTGACGACGTTAGCGTCGACACGTGATGAGCAAGAGCCAAAACGGTTTTCTGCTCGAGCGAGTCCCTTCCAACCTTATCCAAGAGGTCCACTTTAGAAGGGTGGGCACACGTGGATGGCGTAAGCCATTCACGTAAAACGGTGTGTGCTGGGTTGAAGCATGCACCGAATTATTGATGGAGAATTCCACCATGGGTAGGAATTCGCTCCAACTCGAAAACGAGTGGGCGTATCTTCGAAGGATCTCTTCGAGGACACGGTTCGCACGTTCCGTCTGACCATCTGTTTCAGGATGGTCAGAAGTAGACATCTTCAATCGTGTTCCCAATGTGCGGAACACGGATTGCCAAAATGCCGCCGTGAACCAAAGGTCACGGTCGGATACGAGTTCACGGGGTAACCCGTGGAGTCTAAAGACCGTGTCTAGAAAGACACGAGCACAACCTTGAGCCTTGATCGACTCAGGGACTGTAGCAAGATGCACCATCTTGCTGAATCGGTAAAAAAACACAAGAATACCATTATTCTTGTGAGCGTCTTCGGGAAACCCGAAGACGAAGTCCATTGAAACGGACTGCCAGCACTCTGTCGGAATAGGCAGAGGCTGTAATGGCGCACGGGATGAAGGACTAGGCTTCACCCGTTGACAAGCCTCGCAAGCACGTATGTACTTGCGGGAAAACTGATACTGGCGTGGCCAGTAAAAGTCACGACTTACCGTGAGGTAAGTCTTTTCTCTACCACGATGGCCGCCTGTTGGGGCATCGTGACACTCATACATGATGCGTAAACGCAAATCATGATGAGCGGGTACGACGACACGAGGCGTGTCGTCGGCAACAGCTGTATAGTACAGCAATCCGTTGCGTGTACAATACCGATCCTCATCGGATCGGTACAAAGCCGGTATATCCCTCATGGATTTACTGGATGGATTCACCAAATGATCCATCAATCGTGTAGATTCTTAACTTCCGCGTATGCCTTTCGTACGTCGTCAAGTAAACTTGTCGACGGAACACTGACTCTCAGTGTCGCAACAGTGGGCTTATCCTCACTGTTGAATTGTGCGTCCGGCTCGAAATCGGGCCGGCGGGAAAGCGCATCAGCGACGACGTTTAGTCGTACTGGTTTATGCTCCACGGAGAGGTTATACTTCGCAAAGAAAGACAGCCACCTCGCCATCCTTTGCGAGAGGTGTGGGCTGTTTACGGCCGTGCGTAATGACGTATGGTCCGTATAGAAAACAAACGGTCTGTCTCCCAAGAGATAGACCCGGAACTTAGCCAGTGCGTACTTCATGGCAAGGCGTTCCTTGTCATGCACTGGGTAATTGAGTTCAGCTGGTTGCAGCTGACGCGATTGATAGCAGACGACGCGCTCTGCGCCGTCTGTGTCATACTGCATCAACGCACAGCCGATAGCAAAGTCGCTGGCGTCACAGACCACGTGAAACGGTCTATTCTGATCCGCAATCGCCAAGATGGGCGATCGCATCAAGCTTTTCTTGATTCTTTCAAAGGAAGGCTGACATTCAGCGTTCCATGCCTACTTCACATCTTTCTTGAGCAAGCAAGAAAGATAAACAGTCATCTCGGCGTAGTTGCGCGAGTACTTGTGCAAGTACGCCGCTAAGCCAAGGAACTTCCTTAGTCCCTTGACATCGACTGGCACTGGCCAGTCGGTGATCGCCTTGATGTCTTTGGGATCAGGGCGTACGCCTTGTTTACCCACGATGCACCCAAGAAGTGGTATTTTGCTAGCCGCGAATATACACTTCTTAAGTTTGGCGTACAACTTATGCTTGCGCATAAGTTGAAGAACCTGACGAACGTGAGTTCTGTGAACTTCAACGTCCGTCTTTCCGTCCATAGCCCGGCTATGGACGAACACATCGTCGAAGTAACTCGGTGCGAAGTCTTGCACCGGTCTCAACAGATTTGTGACACATCTGTTGAATGTTGCAGGGGCATTGCTCAGCCCCTGTGGCATCATAGCCACTCCCACAGCATCCCGCTGGGGGTACTCACTGCCGTGAACGGTATGTCTCGTTTACGCATATGGATCTGATAGAATCCATCCATCAGATCCATGGACGAAAAGATGGTACTCTTTGACATACCATCTATGATTACGTCCTTTCTTGGTACCGGCTTCTGAGCCGGTACCGTTGCAGCATTCAACTTGTTGAATGCGTGCACTATCCGCCATCCTCCTGTGGCCTTTCGCACACAGAAGGTCGGAGAGCTGTGAGGGGATGTTGATTCCCTCACATGTCTCGCTGCTAAGCGATCGGCAAAGAACTTGTCGATCGCTAGTACTTGTTCACGAGGCAGTGGCCACTGCTTCATGACACAGTACTTCGAGTCCGATTTGAGCTCGATCTCGTGTCGAGTGCCTTTGTCCTTAGGCAACTCGCAAGGTACTGATTCAGGGAACACATCCCTGAATTCGATCAAATCCTTATACAAAGGATTTTCCTGAAGTGACTCCCAGGATTGAGACGTGTATCGCTCAATCCGAGTCTTCTCATCGATGACACTTTCGTCCATTGATGAGCTTCTGGGAATCCGTTTTTTCTTAGAAAATTCTGTCGCCGATCGAATATCAATAACGTACTCATCCTCTGTGACGAGTATGCAGATCTGCTTGACTTTGCCACTACGCAGATCACGCAAGAACCGTTTCGGTTCTAGCGTTGGCAACTGAGTTATCTCCGAAGTTAACTTCGAAGGCACAATCAGATCAAGCGATAAAGCGCCTACACTTGATCAATCATTAACCAAGACATTCAGTGTCTCGGTTTCTTCCTGGGAACTTGCTTCCACAGGTTGCTGAGGGCCTAATTCTTCAGTTAGTGACTCTTGAGGAATTCCTTCCTCAAGTACGTGGGGACTTATTCCCTCGACGTCTTCTGACTGTGGCTGTGCAACCACAGTCAGGCACCGATCCTCTACGGTCGACTCTCCAGCCGACCTAGGATTTCCATGTTGCCCTTTGGGGGCAACAGGTTTCTTCTGTCTAAGATGCTGCCCGCTAGGCATGCATCCATGTCCCGGTCCACTCGACTTATTCGAGTGGTGGACCTTCGGCGCAGCCTGTACTTCTATACAGCCGCCGGGAGCTTGCTCCACAGTGTAGTGATCCACTACACTGTGCTCTTGTGCAGTCGTGCTAACGACCGAACCGCAAGTGAGGCCATCACAATCACTCGCAGAACATCCACACGCTTGTGGACGCTCCAAGATGTTCATCAGATGGCCATCTGATGAACAAGTGGCAGGCATCTTCACGGATCGATGCTGCCATCTCACCCTTGGCTCGTACTTTCTGAGCCAAGGTAATCCCAGGATGACATCAAATTTGTCATCCAGATCCAGTACAATGAAGTCATCATCGTACTGTTCTCCCTCTAACGTGTAGTGGATTCCGACTACACGTTTATTAACGGTAATCGATGCGCCTGTTGCAAGGCGCACCGTCATCCTCGTGAGGGGAATGTCGCGCTCAACGAACTTGGGCCTACGACCCTCTAGTGACTGGCGACGAACAAAGTTGTTCGACGCCCCACAGTCTACTAGGGCACGAAGTGAAAAATCATTTGTCGCTTCCAACTTCAAGGTGATGAGCGAAACGTCATCACAAGGTGCAGAGACACACAATTATTGTGTATCTGGAGCAACTTTTGTCAAGAGATTTGCAAATTCTCTTGATGTTGCTGGATCAGTAGGGCACTCCGCCCCTACTGACCCCGACCATTTTTTGATGGTCCGTCTCGCTGTTGCGGCTTCGCAACAGCGCTGGACCCACTCCCATTGCCCTTCATGGCGAATGGGAGTCTATTTTGCTCAGTACTGTTTGGTACTGGGCGTGGAGCACTACACTCGTATGCGTAGCGCCCTAACTTCTGACAGCGATTGCACTTCTGCAATCGCTTGTTGTTTGAAGAGCGAGGTCTCTCGCTCTCAACATAGCAGAGGTCCATTGGTTCTGGAACTCCGATCTCTTGTCGTCTCGGTGGACGGTAAGAGTTTGAGCTAGCATGAGCCTGTCTCATGCTAAAGTCTTCCTGTTCCGCGGCTGATATCGCATCTTCCAGCGTATTCAGCTTAAGGCGGAACAGGTGGCTCCTGACGGGCCCTTCTGCGAGCCCTTGCATGAACACCGTAATCAACGTGTGTTCATGAACTGGGTTAGCAGTTATACTACTCGCTAGGAGTCGTATATGTTGTGCGTAAGCGTGCACATCACGCTTACCCTGCTTGAGTTTCAGGAGCTCAGAACGAGCCCTGAACTCAGCCCGTGGCGGCTCAAACGTTTGTCTGAGCCGGGCCTTGAAGTAATCTAGCGACCTAAACACATGTGGGTCGCTACTCTCGAGTCCCAGGGACCAAGTTTTGGCACGCCCTGCCAAGTGGGTCTGAGCAAATGTGAGTTTCATTTGCTCATCTTCGACGCGACGAGCCCTTAAGGCTCTGTCGAGTTCGACAAACCATAGTAACAGGGAGTCTTCCGGGACTCCATTGTACTTGGAGATGTCAACTTTCATGACTTCGGGACGACGCGCATGTGCCGTCCCGCCCACAGTAGCATGGAATTGCTGCTGTCTCAACAGCTCTTTCTGTTGAGCACCGAGTTCTCTCAACTGCTCGGCCTGTTGAGAGCCTTGCTGGTGAAGCAAGGCTACTTTCTCCCTTTCGGCGACAAGTTCACTTTGGATGAACTTGGTGATAGCGGCATGTTGTTGGTCTCTGTCTAGAGACTCCAACATGGCGCTTATGGCGAACTCGCCTACGGTAGAACTCATTCGTTCTACCGCACCCCATTCGATGTCGCTCAAATGGGTAAACCCTTCACGCGTGGCGTGAAAGGTCTCTTCATCATCACACATGTTCATGTTGGATGTTGTGGTCTTGGAAGGACTACAAAGTGCTACCAGGTATAACGGGGCACACCCTTGCGTGAACTTAACGCAAGGGTTTAGGTGCCCCGACAAGCGTACACGAGGCAAACGAGGAAGTGTAGAATAAGGAAAAAGTAAAACCGTTGTATAAATATAATTAAGTCTTGTTGCTACTGTCTCTCTGTTTGACTTAACTTAGTTATGCTAATATAACTGAGTGTATGGTGACGTCTCGTCACCACTCATTGCGCGCGTCTTGCGGCGATTGGTGGGTTGATATCATCAAGATATCGACCAATGAACAGACTCTTTGGTCGACCCTTTAATATCACCACTTTGGTGATATTGTTCAAAGAATATTCAACTTCATATTCTTTATTGTCATTGTTTCTTTAGAATGACAATTCCATGTAACGGGCTGCCCCGTTAAAATTATCAGGTGCACCGACACCTCGCGTCATCCGTACGTGCTGAGGAAGGTACGTATAGTACCCGAAGTGCTTAGTAGAGTAAAAAGTCGAACTGTACATGATTGCTCGTTAGGGTATTCCTTAAAGTACCTCTTTGATCTTAGTTTAACTCTTGCTAACCACAAATACAAAAAATAGCTACCTACTCACTACTCATCGCACTTCCAGCAGCGACTGGTAATTTAGAAAGTCGATGTAACGGTCAATGTGAACCAATGAGTGAAGCGATGCCAAATATTACTTTCGAAGGTAATGGGCATTCAGTAATTACTAAGCAAGATAAGTATTGTAGAATATAGTTAATTGGGATAATATCTTCAGTGATTCCAAATTTCGGTGTCAATGACATGTCTATGGACTCGCCACGTTACATCATCTCGCCTCTGGGAATACACGCATCGACTCTACTTGCTTTGGTTGTCCGATCTGGATGTTCCACAAAAGCACGTGCTCAGAGAATGCGTCTAAGGTCTCATATGGAGCACTGCGTTTCACAATGCGGCCGCCAAATCCAAGATCAGATGCCGCTGCAGGGTTTTCGAGCACTTCTGATCGTTTCACCTACCACGTCGCAGTCAGACATGTCGATGACGGTGTGTTAAAGAGGCGCCTATTGATTGCGTCGGGTTGTGGCTGTCCTACCGCATTGCGAGCCGCTGACGCTTGCGGCAGTGGACTCGGGCTTGCCTCCTTCAAGTTAGTGCAGGGCCATCTGGTCGACCAAGACCCATTTCCCGGGTCAGGTGACGATGGTATCGAGTCGGAGATGGAAAGAGCGGCGCACAGGCTCATCCAAACGGATGCGAGATCTACTTTTTGTGCTCAGGAGGGACCGCGAGGACGACTCCGCTGTACAAATTAGACTGCTACGAACATTCCGAGAAAACCAGCGAGCAGCAGCAATTCACTGCGGATGAGGTATGCCACAATGCTACAGCCGTGTGGATACGTGCAGCGCTTTATAGATGGAGGGAAGGGTCGTTTGGCACCTGGTTCAACGATCACGCGCGCGAGCTACTGCAAGACGCATCAATTAAGCGGCAGTTCCCAGCCAACGTCGTCACAGACTCACCCGCTCTCCCACTCTGCAGCTATCACCGTTTCGGATTCCAAACACAGCCGCAAGAATCTGCTGACATTCGACCGTCTATAGCTGTTCGATCACGCAGTGTCTCACCGTCTCCGCTCGCAGACGCCAAACCGTACCACAAAAGCCAATGGCAAGCGAACCCGAGCGTTTACTCGTCATTTGCGGCCCACGCGTATCACTGTGACGCTGCGGACTGTCGCAGCGAAATTTGTGAGCGTTCGCGTAACTACGATCTCCAAATGTTTGCAAAGTAACGCAAGTGTGTCGATCGTCGTTCGTGCCGCGATCGCGACAAAGAGGGACTGGCCCGACGTCTGAGTTGCCACCAAAGTCCTTCATCGACGTTTTCTACAGTGCATGAATCATCTGTCGAGGTCCGTCGTCTGTGACGCTGCGTCGTCTCTCTCTTGCGCAGAACGCGCGCGATTGACAGCCGCTCGACGACAGCTGTGGTCCCTCTATCCCTCGTATAGCGATATTCTGTCCATGCAAACGCCTTCGATCTCCCTACTCTGTCGCTGACTTACCTCCCGCAATCCTATTGTACCTGCGACAACTAATCCAATGCACTCGCTCGACCGCGCGAACTGAACTCCTCTCGCGTCTCGTCTGCAGGTCACTTTCGGCGAAAAACTCGGGCACGAAGCTGTTCCCGCACAGACCGACGGCACCAGTCGGAGACGCGCAGAGCTTCGGGAAGTGCGCCGCACGCTGCCGCGCACGTTCCGCTCGGACGATACGCTTCTGCCCGCAGGAGACCGACCGCGTCCGCCGCTGGCCGCCGGCACTCGACTTTACCCACTACCCAAAAAGATATCGACGGTCGCTGCGGCTCATCTCCAGCGCCAGAAACGCCACTCGCTCCCGCCCGCGAGTCACTGTACAACACTCACTCACTCACTCGTTGGCAACCAAAGAGGCCTTTTGTTTCGCACACAGCAGAGCCAACAGCAGCAGCAGCAGCAGCGACAGGCCATGGGCAAGTGGTGCATCGTCCACCGAAAGCGCTCGCAGACTGAAGTGCCGCGGCTGCGTGAGCTCGAGCGCGCGGTCAAGGCCGAGCTCAAGGACATTGGCGGCCGCGAAGAACTCTTTCTGCGCTCGACGTCCGAGCTCACGTCGCTTATGAAGACGCTCGGCCGCACGCAGGGCCGCGCGTACTTTCGCTACGTGCTGCGCAACGTGTTTGGCGACAAGTCGCGGCTGTACGACCTGCAGGGCCCGCCGTCGAGCAAGCAGGTGGTCGAGTACGCCAAGAGCGTGGTCCAGCGCCTGGCCAAGGCGATCCACTTTGCACCGCTCGTGCTGCGTGCGGGCTGCCACTACATGCTCACGGAGTTTCGCCAGGCGTTTCCCGAGTGCAAACACGACGCGCGGATCGTCGTGGGGAGTTTGCTGTTCTTGCGGATTCTCTGTCCAGCACTCGTGAAGCCCGAGATGTTTGACTTTCCTCCCCACACGGCCCAGACACTGCCCACGGGCGTGCAGATTGCCAAAGTGTTGCAGCACACGCTCAGCGGCACGCCCATAGGCGACAGCGACCCCACGTTCGACGACAGCAACGCGTTCATCCAGACGTTCCAGCCGTACGTGGCCACGTTTCTCGTGCGGTTCCCTCAGATCCGCGCGGCCTTTGGCACGGAAGACTTGCAGCAGGTACCCGAGGTGCCGTGCGCACCAGCGTCTTGGGATTGCGGGAACGGGTCGCCGAGTTTACCGACATCGCCATCACGAAGAGAGCAGTGGCCGCTGTCGCCGCATGCCGAGTCGTGGAACGCCCGACGTCCGAACGGTAAAATGTGCGGACTCGCAATGAGTGCGAACGGTGGGATCAAGAGCAAGAAGAGGTTTTCGCTGCGCTTTTGGTCGAGAGACCACGAGGGCATTGGCCACCGACAGTCGCCGTAGAGCTTCGTAGCCACAGTCCGTCATGATCGTAACACTATTATTTAATCGACGTGCATGGAGAGACTCAAATAGCCCCACGTGGCCGCTACTACTCTTTGTGTCCCGCCTTCCTTGAGGTTTGCCGACGAGCGATGAAGCCATCTGTATCACGCTCCTGGCGACTCGTTCACTGGCGAAACACATGGTAATGAGCAACGACTCAGAATCTTTTCGCACCGAATCTTCTGGCACTCGACTTCCTCTAGAACATGATTCGAACCCCGACGGCAGAGTCGGACGTGATCCGCGTGATCCCGGATTTGTAAGGTCGATACCCTCCATACTCAATAATACTGTACAAGCTCATTTTACCGCTTTTTCTGCTGACGCCAGCGGATTGAGCTCGTCGCGCTGTGACACTGGCGTATAGCTGCGAATGGACAACACGAGCTCCGCCATCTGCGCGGGCCGCGAACCCACGTGCGCACACGGCAGGCGGCTTGTCAGTGACCGCGTCTATGTAGGAACTGCAGACGGAAGCGTGCGGGCAATCGCCGTGCCCTCGTTGCGTGATGACGTGCGCCGGCCGAGCGACGCAGAGCTGCCGCTCATGCGCGTATACTGGTCCGCTCGATTGTGTATACACGCTATTACGGTCAGTCATAAGACCGTAGAAAAGCATATGAGTTGCTATATTTAGAGCGAAACGCAGGTGGGAATGTTGCTAATAACTGTTGATGTATTCTTTTGTGTAGAACGTATGTGGCGTAGACACAGACGTGAAGCATACGGACACGCTGCTCGTCGGTAGTGCTGGTGGAGAGCTCGTTGTGCTGCGGGAAGAGTTGGTACGAGTCATGACGTGGTTTCAGTATACTTGTAACTTGATGTGGACGCGAAAATTGCTGACTTTTGCGGGGTTTGCCTGCGGACAGGAGGTTCGGCGTTTCCAGCTGGAAGGCGGTGTGCAGGACATTTGCTACACAGGCAATGGCGTCTTTATGGTCGGCGATGCGCTGGGCAACTTGTACTGTGTGACACAGTACGAGATTCTATGGAAGGTGCGTGCAACGTGGAGCAAGTGGTGAATTTTATGGGGTGATGGATATGTTTTGATTGAAAGGTCCCCGTGCGCTTGTGCTTCTGATGCTAGCAACGGCTTCCCGCGATAGTTGATGCCGGAAACGACGCTGGTCTGGATTTTTTCTACCCTGCAGCAACGCAGCCAATAGTGTACGCGATCGCGCAAGTCAGGCTGCTCGACGTGGAGCGTACGCTGTCGAACTACGTTCTTGTAGCAAGTGGCCACAAGCATGTAGTGGTGACCCATTGTGGTAAAACGTTTGCTGCGATCCCCACTCGCACACCGATGACAACGCTGGCTGTTTTTCCGGGAAAAGACGAAGATATCGTTCTGGCTGCTGGCGAGGAAGGGTGCGCAGCGTTTTTGCTTGCTTGGATACTGATGTGATCGAGCTGAGATGACTGTGACGATTGTGTTGCAGGTTGATTTACCGGCTTGTAAGCAATCGGGACGTCGTGTCGAACGAGATGCCTGACTTTCGATTTGCAATGGAAGTGTGGGTCAAGACGTCGTTTCCCGTCATGAAGCTTTTGTCGGTGCCGACTCCGTCCAAAGTGAACGTGTCAGAGATTGCGTGGGTCTGTTTGGGCTCGAATGGCGAAGTCGCTCTCTTTCGTGGACAAGAGTGTGTAAGGACGTGGGAAGCAGCCTCCTTTTCTACTGCCCGAAGCGCCGCCGCCGATTTCCCCGTCGACTTGACCCTGCTAGCTAGCGGTGACGCCAGTGATGTGCGACAAAGTGGAGTCATCGTGTTTCGAGACAGGATACACACGTTTCCGATCGATCTTATGGGTCAGCAGTAGTAGCTGAGTAGCAGTCTTGGCAATCTTCACGTGCGCATGTGCGAGCTAATACACGAAAGGTGCATTCGGCTTCTTGTGACGCTCAAACTTTAGTACAAGTTACTGTCGTTAACGTGCTACCCGATGGACTGTGGTCGGCGAAAGAGCACCAAGTTTTTCCCATCAAACGGCAGAAAAGCTTTATCAATCGTCGGATGCTTTGCAACAAGATACTCAATCAAGTCGCCGTATGACACGACTTTGCTTCCATCGGCGAGTCGGCGGTTGGGAAACTTTTGGCCGAACACACAGCAGGGAACGATCGCAAACGGCTTATTGAACTTGATGGCAACCTCAACGATCGAGTCAGTGGCTTCGTCGGGGTGCACGCCGAGAAGAAGCGACGCCTGCGTGATGAGCTCAACGTGTTCGGCTCGCTCCAGAAACGTGTCCATGTTGAAAAGTGCCGTCACTTGCGGAACAAGCGATTCGGTAAGAGGTGCGTTGGGGTCGCCATGCTGCGCCTGTGTCTTCTTTTGCTTGTGCAAGTATCTGTGCTGTTGCTTTGTCAGCTTCATCGGACGCTGCGCACATGGAGAGAGAGTTTGTGTGAGTTCACGTGGAGAAGTTACACGGGCAAGAAGATCGCTAGCGCTTACCGGTTCGACCAAAGTACAAGGGAGTCTCCGCTTGTTCCACAGCTCGAACGACACGTTGCCTCGTCCTCCTGCGATATCGACGACGCCTTTTCCTGTCGCGAGAAACGGTGCGCCAAACGTCTCAACGAGCCACTTGACAAACACTTGTGCACGTTGCTGCTTGCCAGTTTTCCCGTGAGGATCGAACGGGTCGTGATCGATCTGAGCTCGAACGCGCTTGAGCTGCAGTCGGTCGACGAGCCACCGGGTATGCTCCTTTTTGCGCTCGGCATGGCCGACATGGAAAAACTCGCACTTGTCACCGTGTTGACAGGTTTTCGAGTTGATCCAGAACTTGCAGTGCACCCGGTTGACTATGCCTCGAGTCGTGACGTGCTCCTTACTGGTGGTTGCTACCGCCTCGCGGCCAGCACTGCTGTCTTCGGTTACTTGATCAAGCGACTGCGGTTGCCCTTTACCTGAACCGATAGGTACTGATGATGGCAGCGGAAGGAATGTCATGCCCGGGTGCTCTTCTTTCCACGCCCGAACGACAGTAATATCGCGCGCATGCACTAAAATCGACGCCTTGTCTTCGAGCCGCTCGAGGAACCCCCGGACACGCACAATGTCGCCAAGTTTGACTCGGTATCGAATAGCGTCGAGCTCGTCGATGGACAATTCGTCGTCAATGATCTTGAGGATCACTTCCAGTCGCTCGCGCTGACCAGTTGGTCCCATGGGTATCGACGCCAAGTCATAGAAGGAACATTTGCGGCTCACTCGACGCTGGTGCACCAATTGACCTTCCACGATCGTGTCTGCCAGTCGCGTGTCAGCGTCCCACGGCGCTGCTTCGTTGCAAAGGCACGCAAAGCTCGACCAAATCGGGCGCTCCATTCATCCGCTACTGCCGATCGGGATACCAAAAGTCAATGGACGACAGCAGCTGACGATCGTCGAAAATAGCTCTGGAACAAGAGGTCGTGGCGCTATTCGTTCACTGATGATGGCAATGGACAGAGCGGAATTTATCTGCTCAGGTAGGAGATGGAGATCAAGTTGGTAACAGGAACTCACTGGATCGGGATTGCGTACTGCAGGTCAGGCTCGGAGCAACGGCCTGACGCTGTTGCAAGAATAGTCACTGCGTTAAAGTGCACATGTGTATCGTGCGTGATACGAAAGAGGTCTTGAACGACAAGCAGTGGACTGCTGTCATGAACGTTGTTGTCGGGACTGAGTGTTCCGTCAGCGAACGGAACGACTGCCATTGATGACTGCATGTAGCACATCGAGTTGACGTTGTGGTAGCAACGAATGAGGCGGGTCAAGTCAAGTGTATGGATAGCGTTATGTGGGCTCAACATGACCGTATCAGCTAAAGTGCACCGGTGTTGCTCTTCGGTGTACAAGGTTGTTGTTGTTGATGTTGTTGTTGTAGCCCTTGTTTACCTTGATGCGTTGTATTGCAGTGGAGTCATCGACAAGTGAGTGAGACTTCTTGCCTTTGACGGATAGGACGCCGCTGTCGACCACTTGCCGCTCTCACGTTCCCAAAAAGTGACCACTTGGAAAACAGCAAACTCGCGGATGTGTGTACACTGCACCGCTTTGACCTATTTGTTCTGCTCAATGCTCTGCGAGCGAGAGGTCTCAAGCTTTGCTGGTCTACGGTGCTTCGCAATGCATCACAATTGCAATCCCTTGCTACTCTCTAGATGCATATGGGGGAGAGCAATGGCCGCTAGACAACGTGTAGCAAGAGCTATGGGAACGGAGGAAGCAACACTATGTGGCAATGTGCTATTTTCCTACACGTACGTGCCTTTCGATTTGATGGCCGCGAAACTGGTCGAGTGTTTGCCTGTAATGAAACTCAATTTATTCTTGTGACTAGTTCTTTCTTCACTGCGCCTCGGGGCGATCTTGACGGGGGAGGACTCGAAGGATCGTTGTAGAAGGCGAACCGAGTCTCTCGGTGGCGTCGCACTGGTCACAGAGCTAACACACTCGTTTGTCGAATAATGCGAACAACGGATTGCGATCGGCCAGCCATTCATTTCGTTCTCCTTCTGCTTCTTACGCACGTGCATAGCAAACTTAATTGCTCCAGGTGTGTGCTCAGTTGCGCTACGCCAGTCGTGCTTCGGCGTCACACTGTGTTTACGCTGGAAGCAGTCGATCGCACCGAAACCATTCCGCGCATGAGCTCGCGAAAAAAGAAACAAGTGTCACCTTCTACCAACGAGATGCACCCGTCATGCCGCTAGAGCCAGTCGAGACTCGCCGATCGTCCGTAGGTGAGCGGCGTCCGAGAAACTGGCAGTCGATCGCTGGTACCGTCTTTCGCGTCGCATCGACATGCTATTGCTCCAACGAATTCCGCAAATTCTTGACCGTCCGCCACGAACCGAATGCATTCAGATTTCGTGGTGACGGGCTACAAGATGTAACGGCGTCGCGCTCATAATCAGCTCACTCGCTGTGACGTCGACGTCGGTGTCCGAGCCGGTGCCATGTGCTCTGATCAGGCAATCCCGAGCTTGCACGCGTCAAGATGGCACAGCCCGATCTTTCTGGATTGTCGCCAGCCGATTACCCAAACGCGCGAAATGGCGCTAGGGGGCCTTTTCGCACGGCAGGAGCGTCTGCAAGTGACGGGGCGCGACTGAGGTCGGAGCATGGGGCCAAGCAGTGGATTCAAATCTCACAATCGTTGCCGCGTGGCCAGTTGGCCGGTTCGTGCGCCCCTTCAGCCGCTTCCAGACTTGCACGAACTCGTTGCCACTCAGACCACTCCGCACACTACGCGTGCGCCCTTTCAGACTACTTTCCATACACTCTGCTGTTTCTTTCCGCTTTCCCTCGCAACATCCTGACAGCGGAGACGGCCAGGCCATACCGCGTCAAAGTCCGAGTTTCCAATCTTTTGTACGGTCGGAAGAGGATGGGGCGGAAAAAAAAACGATACCAGTCCACTCGACAATTGCTCGCGCAGATTCGCGACATGGCCAGACGAGCGCAACGAAGATCTCGAGCCAGTGAGCGTTCTTCTGGATTGTTTAACACGCGCCTGAGTCGGGCTGCGTTCTTCTGGATCACTTCTGATGCGTGACTATCTGAACGGCACAGACGCGGCGACTCGACACTTGATCGCGATGCAAGAAGAACAGTCATGTGTCGCCACGTCCACGGGCGAAGTCTCGTTTGCCATCATCTTTCCGAAAGCTGGCAGACACGACTGTCCGACGGGACAAAGCCAGACGTCTATTCCTGCACGTCTTTGGCAATCAGTGTCCTGCCTCAGTGCCTCGAAGACGCCCACACGGTGGTAGCATAGCTCTGCCGCAACAAAGTCGTCACGGCCACCAACGCATGCGAATATGGGAAGGCATTGACGTGGAAAAGTCGATGGTGGTATGTTATGCCCTACGATGTCGGAAACGATAGCACCACCAGTCGATAGAAGACATGATCCATTGGTATCGACATTCTTGTAACAAAGCACAGACTGACGTCCGTTGGCCGATGCCATCGCGGGGGATGAACGCAGCACCAGTTGACGTCGTGCAGAGATGCAAACTTGCGACGACCCTCGACATCTTCTGGTCGGTGAGATTGCTGCACGGGACCATGACCTGATGGTACAATCAATTGGTCTCTTGTTTGCTCTTCTTCGCAACGTCGTTGAGCTCGACGTACTGTGCATCGTCATCTGCCTGCGCTAGTCTTAACGAAGCTGCATCAGTCAGTTGCGTGAGGTAAATCGTCTGTGCCCGAGTGTCCGTCGCCCCAACTCTAGCACAACATCACCAAATTGTCACTGTTCAAATGCGTGTGCGTTCTCTTTTTTTTTGCTCAATCGACCATTTCTGCTTCATCTGGACCAAATACTTTGCGCGTGGTACACAACCGTTTCGCACGAAGAGGCGGCTCGGCGGATCTGGTACATACCGCGGCATACCGGTTTGCGCTCAATTTGGCTGGTCCCCGCAGTCGAGAGCTGCGGCGGGACGATGGAGCAGTTCGACGGGGACGCACCGCGCAATCACGTGGAGGCAGAGAGCCGCGACGAGAAGAAGAGCCACCGCAAGGACAAGCCATGGGACAGCGACGACATTGACCACTGGACGATCAGTCCGTGGCAGGACGAGGTGCAGGACGAGAAGAACCCGGAGAAGAAGGTCAAGATGCCTGGACTGCTGGAGGAGAGCTCGTTTGCCACTCTGTTCCCCAAGTACCGTGAAAAGTACCTGCGCGAAGTGTGGCCGATTGTGACGAAAGCACTGGACGCTCACAAGGTCTCGTGCGAGCTCAATCTGGTGGAAGGCAGCATGACCGTGCGAACGACGCGCAAGACAACTGACCCGTACATTGTGCTCAAGGCGCGAGACTTGATCAAGCTGCTGGCACGCAGCATTCCTGTGAATCAAGCAGTGAAGATACTGGACGACAATGTCCAGTGCGACATCATCAAGATTGGTGGCCTCGTTCGCAACAAGGAGCGCTTTGTCAAGCGTCGCCAACGTCTCGTGGGCCCTGATGGTGCGACGCTCAAGGCTATTGAACTGCTCACCGACTGCTACGTGCTCGTACAGGGCAACACGGTGTCGGCCATGGGCAGCTACCAAGGTCTGCGCAATGTCCGCAAGATCGTTGAGGACTGCTTTGCAAACGTGCACCCGATTTATAACGTCAAGCGGCTCATGATCAAGCGGGAGCTGTCGAAAGACCCGAAGTTGAAAGGCGAAAACTGGGAGCGGTTCTTGCCTTCGTTCAAAAAGCAGAATGTGCAGACAAAGAAGCCGAGAAAGGTGCGTGAGAAGCGCGAATACACGCCGTTCCCGCCGGCACCTGCCGCCAGCAAGGTGGACAAGGAGATTGAGAGTGGCGAGTATTTTATGAAAGAGCACGAACGCAAGGCGATCAAGAAGCAGAAAAAGCACGAGGAGAACCTCCAAGTGCTGCAGAAACGCAAGGCCGATAAAATGGCCGAGTTTGTCGCGCCGAACGAGAAGGAAGCTGCAAAAGCGCGGAAAAAACAAAAGGCTGAGGCTCAAGAGGCGAACAAACGTGCCACGTCTGTCCAGGCTCTCAAGCAGAAGTTTCTCAGTCAGAAGGTGAGCAAAGTCTGCATTCGTGTATCTGCAGGAACATTCATTACTAACGTCGACAACCCTTTCTTCTTCTTGTACAGAGTGCGAAGACACCGTCTGATCGCAAGAGTGCTGCTACGTCCGTGAACGATTACGTGGCCCTGCCGTCCAAGACGAAATGAGACGGCTGATGCGTGACTAGACTATAAACGTTCATCCTTTGTTTTGCTCTTGCAGTGCAGTTGTCATGCTTTGATCGTGTGTGCTGCTCGCTTTCTACGGTATTGCGTATGTTATACAGCGCAAGTGCGACGGTAAACTAGCACTGCTGTACTTCGTGTGCTCATCACGGGAAGCATGCGCCTGCAAAAGTAGGGGCCAGGAGAAACGTGCCCATTTGCGTCCTATACTTGCACTATCCGCACTGCCTTCATGTAGTTATTGTCGCATGCAGCGGACATGTTGTAGCCGTAGCTAATGTCCGTCACCGGGAGATGCACAATCACAGCGCTTTTCATTTCCATCCAGCACTGTTGTGTATTTTTGATGACTGTGTAGATGTGACCTCGACCAAGTTGGAAGCGCATACACTGATGCGAATGTAAAACTGCTTCACAAGAGACGTATGGCGGTCATCGTTTCCTTCGCACGTCGTTCACCCGGTCTTGTCCAAGCTGTCGATTGCAAGCAACAAAGACCACGTCCCTCCCGCCAGGACAACTACAAGGCCCGTGAAAGCCCCCACAAGTCTCACGAAGACTGCGTTTCCCCATTCTTTGTTTCCTCTCCCCATAACTCCTCGTCCTCGTCCTCGTCCTCGTCCCCGTCCTCCATTACCACTCGCTGCCTCGTTCACTTCTCCCCCTTCGCCACAATGGCAGTGTACAATCCGCCGCACGCGTCTTCCAGCAGATCCAACACGTGGTCAAAGCCGCCAGTGTACCACGGATCGGGAACACACGCGACACCCTCAAACGCCGTGCAGTAGCGCGTCATCAGTGAGAGCTTCGACGCCGCGAGACGCCGACACGGCGCGCCGCCCCAGGCCTCCGCGGCCTCGAGCACAGCCGCCTCGTTGCGCTCGTCCATGCAGACGATGTAGTCCGCGTCGTCAATGTCCCGTCTCGTCAGCGGCCGCGAGCGCGACGTCATCGCGTAGCTGCGCTTGTGCGCCGCGCGGATCATGCGCGAGTCTGCTGCGTCGCCTTCGTGGTACGACGTACCGCCTTCGAGGTACCAGTCGGAGGCGCCGCCGCCGGTACCACACGAGTCGATGTGGATCGAAGGTGCCCCGGCGGCTTCGCTTCGAGCGACAATGCTCTTCAACACGGCCTCGGCCGCTGGGCTGCGGCAGATGTTGCCCAGACACACGAAGAGCACGCTCACCATAGTGGAATCCAGTCACGTGCTGGACGTGTCGACGGCGGGGGTCAAAGGTGGCGCGGAGGTTGTTCGAACTGGTTTCTGTTGCAGGCAGCCCATCGAGCAACCTCTAGTTGTTTATTTATCTGTCCACCTGTATGTGTTTATCTTTTCACCTGTATGCATTTAGCTGTCGACCTTTTTTATTTATCGGTTCACCGGAATGAATTTACTTTTCCACCATTAGTTTCTAACTAAAAGAAACGCCACAAAGTTTTCGGCAGGCAGGAGACATGGGCAAGAAGAAGCGACGCGAGGACAGTGCGGGCGGCAACGCCCCGCAGCGACGCATCTATTGCTACTACTGCGACCGCAACTTTGACGACGAGAAGGTGCTGATTCTACATCAGAAAGCGCGGCACTTCAAGTGTCCGACGTGCTACAAGAAGCTCAGTACGATCAGTGGCATGATCATCCACATCCAGCAAGTGCACAAGGAGGAGCCTCAAGAGCATTCCAGGTACCAAAGCCGGGCAGCGAGAGCGTGTGACGTGGGGAGTCGTATGGCATGGAAGGCATACCAGGTGGGTGCTGCATTGCTGTTGGGCCGACTTTGTTGCGTCGGTTGCAATGGC
>CANTFL010000633.1:0-11914 GCA_947650285.1 Hyaloperonospora brassicae
GCCGTTACGAAGAGCTCAAGCCAGCCCAATCGACGGGTACACAAGGTGAGCACAAGGCTATACAGCAAGTCACGGATCGGAGTACCCCCTCCGTGAGTCGGCAAGTCTGGGCAAGTGGAAGATCGACACTCACTAAAGTAATTTTGTGAGATCGACTTCACCAAAAGAACGGTGGGCTGCTTTGCTGTCGAACTGGACTATGGAGGTGAAGAGGTGCGAAAAAGGAGAAGAAGAGATTTTGGGCATGCTAGCAGCGAGTATTTCCCCATGAGAAGAGGCGGAAGATATGCTGATTGCGATTTCCCCCCGAAAGGACTGCCGACTTAAAATATCAAGACCGCCATAAACGGTGTAGATGAGCAGTTGCTGGTGACCAGTTTCGATGGATCGGCTAGGATCAAAAGGAAAGGAGGTTCGTACAGTGCTGTAGTATGGAAGTTACCCGAGTGGAAGATCGTGGCGGCAGAATCCAGATACGCTCTCGACCTCACCGTGAATGAAGCTGAGTATAATGGCTTGCTATTATGCTTTGATTTACTGGCTGATCTGGACAGGGGGCGAGTAATTTTGTGCGGAGACTCCAACTTGGTGATTCGACTGATGCGTGGTGAGATCGACTGCAAGGCACCGGGCATTCAACTTCTCAGGTATAAAGCGTTGGTGAAGCTGCGATCATGGCCTAGTCACGAGGTTCTACATATGAAGCGAGAGTGGAACCAGAGCGCAGATCGACTATCCAGCACAGCATTGCAGAACGAAAAAGGAAGAACTGTTGTAGACGAAGACGATCGGCAAGATCTGATGACTCTGAACCGGCTCGATGAATTGTTGAAGCCCAAGCAAGATGGTCAGCTGGTGCGGATAGCTGCGATCACAAGATCATCCGGGAGGATACGTCATGAGCCCAAAAAGATACAGGAGGAGATTGTACAGAGGATTAGGGTACAACGAATTGTCCAAGCTCAAGATGAATAGTGTTGGATTGTCAATCTCAAGAAGTATTTAAGTGGCGATGTATCAACCTTGGACGCGGGAGAGGTGAATATGTGTGCAAAACTGGCGCCAGAGTACGAAATCAATGAGAACGATCGGCTGTTTTCTATCCCGTAGCGAAGAGAGAGACAGAATATCGCGATGGTTTAATGCGTCTAGTGATCCCAGAGACGTTGCAACAGGACTTTTTCCACCATTACCACGCAAGTCTGGAGGGAGGTCACCAAGTTATTGGCAGGACGTATCAAAGGATTAGATCGCGTATTCATTGGAGAGGATTGTACCGAAGTGTGCAACGATATATAGGCGAGTGTACCGATTGTGAGACCGAAAAGGGATGTCCGACGATCAGGGGAAGATCTCCAGGTAATTTACAAGCAACCTATACATTCCAGATTATCGCAATGGATCATATCCCGTCGTTGCCCAAGCTTATCAAAGGGAACACGGAGCTGGTCATTTGGGTCGACCTTTTCTGGGAGTATGTGATCGCAAAAGCCGGCTCATCACGAACAGCACAGACGATTGCAGAAAACTAGGAAGAATGTGTCTTCCGACGCTTTGGAGCTAGCGAGGCTATCAGACACGATCGGGAGCCGGGATTTATGTCCGATTTCTTTCGATCCTTCAGTCATATCGTGGGGCAGAAGCAGCGTGCTACCATGGCCTACAGGCCACAAGCAAATGGAGAGGCTGAACGAATGGTGCAAACCCTGACGCAGCCACTTAAGATGTATGTGGCTGATGTCAACCAACAAGATTGGGATGAGTACGCCGAACAGCTCACATTTGCGATTAACGCTGCACAAGATCGGACCCGAGGGGATACCCCGTTCTATCTGATTCATGGGTGGGACCCGCGATCGACATTGGAAGCTACGCTATCAGTAGGGAAAACGGGAACACGAGATCGTGATCCAAAGAGGTGAAGATACAACATCCAAAGACAACATCAGCGGGCTGGATCTGCAGTGAACGATCACTTGCGAGTCGCGATCTAAGAAAGAGCAGATCGACACAATGAAAACCTCGAGCAACATGAGATCGGATGCGTACGCACTTTTGGCTATACTTAGACCGAGTCAAGGAAGGATATGCGAAGAAGCTAGCGCACATGTGGCATGGGCCATTCCGAGTGGCGGATATATGTAAAGATCACGCGGTGAAATTGGAGATCGCTGGGACCCCATATCGGCTATTTCCGAACGTACATCTATCGAAGCTGAAGAAGCAAAAGAAGTTCCCTGAACGGCCGAAGCATCATCTTACGATGGATGAAGCAGATCGCTTGGATTTTGATGAAGGTCTACTACTAGAAGACAGTTGGGAGAGCGATCTTGAGGAGGGAGAATACGAAGTAGAAGAAATATTGGATGTGCGATCTGGTCGGAGAACTCGTTATGGGCGAGTAAACCGACAGTTTCTGGTGAGATAGAAGGGATATCCCGACCTGCGTTGGGTGGAAGAGGCCGATCTAAGTTGTGAAGCGATCTTGCAAGAGTTTGAGCGGAACCGAGTGAGTCGAAACCGTTTTTGTAGTGATGCAGTCTCACGAAGGCAAGTCGGGTGAACTTTATCGATTTAGACAAGTATTCTGGGAGGCGAGATATGCTGATGAATGGGGTTGCAAGGTGTGCTAGTTGGTAGCATACGCTGATGGATGGGGTGGCAAGATGTGCTGGGAGGCAGTCCATTCTGGTGGATGGAGCTAGTTGTGTGAGAATGGAGACATTCAAGTGAATTACCTCACTAAATGATGTGGAATGAGAAGGATCGAGGCCGTGGAGGCTGCAAAGAATGAATCACCAAAGAAAATGATTAAATAACTTACACGATTATGAAAGACGATCGAGCTCGGACACCGATTTTGGGATAAGATGATGGAGCAGGCTTGAACTTGTCCTGTAGAAGTGGGATCTGCGATCCGGGGTGATCCCAATAGGCGTTACGGAACTGATTGCGCCAAGGATCCTCTTGGTCTGCCATGTCCAATGCCTCTAGCAGATTGGCTGGGTCGTTAGAGTGTCCTAACCCTGGATACCAAACTCGTTCTTCATGTGGGCGCGTATAGTGGCGGAAGAAGGGATCCAGAAGGATGTCGAGATCACAGTGGCCATAGATCATGACGTTGAGTATCTTCTTTAAGAAGGTCTTCCAACGCGCTCCAAAACGAGATCGGCGTTGCTTTCGTTGACGCCAGAACGTTTGCATGAATCGTTCAGATCGTCGTTGGGCCGGAGAGACCGGGAAAGCGTGGGTAGATATCCACAGAGCTTGCTGATGAGTGGACTCAAGCTCCAGGTAACGATGACTCATGTCGCTGTACCATCCAGTCATGGTGAACGATATCGGGTACACGGGGACCACGATATTGTCCCAGGGGGCCGTAGCGTAAAGAGACTCGATGTGTTGCCGCGAAGTCAGCCCAGAGGCCCAAGCCCCCGTCGGAAGAGCTCGCCCATGACTGTGGAAGGGGAACAGAAAATTCCTGGATTTGGAGTAGTGGTGAAACAGCAGCTCAATGGTCATGGTCCTCACGCAAACCATTGCGATCCGCGAAACTGACCAGGGATGGTTCCGGAAGCTACCCGTCGGGAAGGAGCCAGATAATTGGGAATCCACCGATCCCGGGGCTGCTGGAGTGGCGGGATATTGTCGAAATCAACGGAGGAGATGACTCAATAAGCCACTTGGCCCGCCGGAAGGGTGAAGCTGTTTTCGCTATCGGAAAAATGGCGATCCGAAAGCGCAGTATACCCCGGAGGCGGACTAGAGGAGCCAGTCTCGCTGTGTGTTTCCCCTGTCGGCGACACCTCCACATCTTCTAAGTCTCCATCATCTTGTATTTCAATTACGGGGGCAGCCGCGTCCGGAGAGGATGGGTACGAAAAATAACGGGGCTCCGGAGCGTCTGGAGAGAGTGACCGCGACAGTGCTTCAGCTGATGCGGTAGCTGCGGAAGAAGCGGAAGCGACCTGGGCAGCCCGAGAGGAGTCTAAAAGTCGAAGATCGAGCATCCGATCTAGGTTGACGACGAGCGGTCAATCTCGAGCGGGATAACACGGAACGGGTCAAATCTCCCGAGCTAGAGTTCGACTCGGTTGGCTCCCCACTTCCCGATCCAGTCCTAGAAGACGTGGACGAGGACGGCGGAGAAGAAGAATTGCATGAAGGCTTTGGAGGGGCCGATCTGGGGAGTTTCTTGGAAGATATTGAGGGATTCAACGACAATAGCCGGGAGGCCACACGGGTGGTGGAAGAATCTCTGGATCGTGACCTTGGTCGAACACCTCGACGCTTGTATGGCGGTCCAGACGATCTCGATCTGGACCTACGGGCAAGCGATCTCGATCTCTGGGTAGCAGAAACAGGTGGCGATCCGGCTGGAGTAGCACTCTTGGGCGTCGGTTGAACGGTCAGTGCAGACGACCGGGACCCGAGTATAGCACTGTTCAGGGTGTCGAGGAGGGCACGGTGGTCTGCTATGGCCCGATCCCGATCGTGTTTTGCCACCTGTAGCTGGTCGTGCACCGTGAGGTGTTCCGCAAGCTGACGACGGAGGCTGGCGTTTTCCATCTGCGAAAGTGCCAACTGACCCTCCAGAGGAGTCAAGCCATCCACTTGTTGTATGAGATCGCTGATCGAAGCCAGTCCCTCTGAGATCTCCGCCTGAGACCGATCCAATTCCTCCTTCAAGTGCAAAACATCTATCTGAAGGAAAGACCTGTCGGTGGTCAGCTGGTCACGCTGCTGTCGGAAAAATTGATTTCGGCTTGGAGCGAAATGATTTGAGCCCTCAAAGCGTTCACCTGTCGTTCCAAGCTGCCTTGATCTTCATCGTTGGCACGTAACAAAGCGCATAGCCGAAGAATCTGCGCCGATTGGTCTCGATGTGTCCGCAGAGCTCGTTTACAATCGCTCAGAGAATGTACTGCGTCAACGTAGCGGCCTTGCATCAAATCATATCGATGCTGGACAAAAGAGACGAAACGTGCGGCCTATATGTACAGAGAATCCATCTCGTCTTGCAAGCGATCTCCCCGGGCGACCGCATCTCGGTATGACTGCTGAAGCGCATGAATTGTATCGGTTTGGCTGCAGAAGGTAGCCTCTCGATCCCACAAATAAGAGATCGTAGCAAACGTAAGACGAACGTCGTCGACGGAAACTCGCGGAATGAAGCCGGTGACGCCCGCAGCTGGAGCAGACCCTGTACGAGACTCACTAGGGGCCAGAATGTTAGAGTTGAACGCACCCAGGGTCGCCAGAGGTGCAGGAAGTGAGGATGACTCAGAGGGGCGATCGGGCGATCCCGTGACGATCGATGGCGACCCGACCGAACTGGAATCACTTGGAGACTCGTGTCAATCTGGAACAATTGGAGCATACATCCCGCGGTCCGTCGGCCTAGACGGCAAGTTGCGGGCTTGGGACGAAGGTCCGGTCGGCTGTCGATCTGGCGATCCCGGGGTGATCGGTGGAGATCCGGCTGGACCTAGATGGCTTGGATACGTATGTTGATCTGGGACGATTGGAGCATACCTCCCGCGATCCGGCGATCCAGACGACGGGTCTCGATCCGGAGAAAGAAGCGCGGTGGAGCCATATGAAGAGATCGGCGAGGTGGAGAGGCGTGTCGGAGAGGCCATGAGACGGACTTGAGTGCCTGTATCGAAGTTGATAAGTGACTGGAATGAAGCCGATTGCTGCCCAAACGGACTTCAGTACAGGGGGCGGTTGCAATAAAGTCCCATATCAAATTTTGGGACGTGGATCGGTGACTACCCAGTTAAGGCGTCACTTACTGGTGGAAATGATGACATTGGTTTGGCCATTCACAGATCGTCCGGATCATATTCTGTCCCCTGCTGAATCTGATCGTAAGTGTTGGACTCCACCGATTCCATATCCACATGCGGCTTTACATAGATCTCTTGCGAGATTTGGGTAAAAGTACGGCGATCTGGGTAACGGCTCGGCTGTCGATTCATTCTTTGGGCTGCTCGTTGTTCTGCTTCGTGTTTCTTCATCGCCATATTAAAGAATCGATTTAGCTCATTCTCTTCCTGATCTCCCAACCTCCTTGATGCACCGGTCGGCCGTATTTGTACGTCGGTCTTGGTTTGTTCCTTTAAGGCGTCGATCCTGGCCTTGCCGATCCGGTCCTGTAGGAACGATCCACCCGATGGTCCTAGAGACATCCGGTGAATGCTGATGGATCCGTCTGACTCGCTCTCGGAGTCATCCGAGGCGTAGCGGGGAGATCCCGCGGAGTGTTTTTGGAGCGAGTCCGAGGGTGTCACGATCTTGTCTTCAGGAGTATTCGCTTTGCCACCAACATTATCATGATCTTCATAAACTCATTCACTGCGTTCTTCAACTGTTTGAGTTGCAACTCAGCAGTTCATCTCCCTCAAAGGCGTTAGGGCAGACACCCATGTCGTCCAACATCTGCAAAATCAAATTGATCTCGTCGATTTTGTTGGTCCCAGGAGGTGGGACCGAGATTGGCTTGTCCAGAGGACCAATCAACTTGGGCCTTAAATCTTGAACACTGGATCCGGCCTGAGCAGCGTCTTCAAATGGCCATAATAGTACTGCCATTTCGCACTCTCCCGAGCCTCACCCGTCGTTTTCTTCTCCCTGGATGCGATCTTCATTGGGTTATATTCCGTCTTTGGCATTACGATCTTATCTGGTGTTTCATCGTATTCCTCTTTGACTCCGATCTTCGATTGCACGGTTCCGCCAGTCTGGCGATCTTCGACTCCGATTTTCAATTGCACGGTTCGGTCGATCTGGCGATCTTTGCCGTCCAATTCCATCGATCTCGTCGTGGATCGTTCCGTTGTAGTCGATCTCGTGATTGTGTTCCTCGGCTTGAGGTCGGGAGATCTGTCGACGAGGAAGTAGGGTTTGGCTTTCGCCTTTGGATTTTCATTCAGCAGATTGCTCTTTGCAGAGCGATCTGCGGTGGCCCCTGAAAGGACCCTAGGAGGGGATTGAGGTTTCTCTTCCAGATCGATCTCTCGGTCTTCTTCTTTTGTTTTAATTTTATCAGTGTCCCTCCCAACACACTAATGATCTGGGGATCTCGTGCTTCTGCGCGTCTGCGTCGATCCTTCTGTCGCTGACACTCCAATCCCAGGTTCTTGCTTCATCTTGACATCTTCTCCAGTGGACTCACAGTCAAATCCAGAGGCCTCAGAAGATCCGGGCACGCGCACCATTGTGGTGAAGTGATTAAAAATAATGAGTGTCGATCTTCCACTTGCCCAGACTTGCTGAGTCATGGAGGGGGTACTCCGATCCGTGCATTGTTGTATAGCCTTGTGCTAACCTTGTGTACCCGTCGATTGGGCTGGCTTGAGCTCTTCGTAACGGCCTTGGGAGATGTCGATCTCGCTGAGGGTTTGGGGTTGAGCGTTCGCTTCCGGTGCGGAAATCTTCACACCACGAACGGGGGTTCTGCGATCCCGATCTTGGGTCGCGACGATAATAATATAGAGATGTTGCGATCTTGATCTTAGACCACACCGATCACGATTTATCCTCGGGGTCGGGGTCTTTGCTGTGCGGAAATCTTCACTCCGCAAATGACAGTCTTGCGTCGATCTGAACTTAGGATCGGACGATCCTGTCGGAAGTACGCAGTGTAAAAGATAGGTCTAGCGCTTCGCCAAAATGAAACGAGCCGATCTGTCTTGCGGATCGCTTTGATCTTGCTCAGTCTTGTCTTGAACGCCTTGTCCAGATCTTCTGACCACTTGAGCCGTCTCGCTATCTTGAAACCAAAATCCTTTTCCTTTACCGTTGTTTTCTGCTACCCCAGCAGTTTGAGTTGAGTTGAGTTACCTTAACCCCACCTTGGCCAAACAATCCAAGGTGAGTACACGAAACACGGCGCAGCGAAGTCTCTTGATCGACGGGAGGCCAAATATCCTGCCCGGAAGAGAAGTCTGCGACGTGCTTTATATGTAAAAACGGTAACTGTTTTATTATCCAACCAAATTAAGAGCCATCCTATCCTTAAGCCTTCTCCAAACTGTAGGTCACTATCCAAGTCGATATCACCTTTAAGATTGACCGCCCCTTTGAACACGTGTCGAAATCTCGTGACCTGTGCTCCAAAGATAGCGCCAATACTCCCGATATCGTACCTAGACACCAAAAAGGGACCAAATTCCAAATATGGTACCAAATACCCAATTTTAGCACCGAAAAGTCCAGAATAGTATCCAAATGCCGAATGTGTCTAAATCCATTTTGCGGCGTCAATTCGACCGGCTTCCACTGGCTCTTTCGGTCTAAACTCTTGAGACGTCTCTCATGGATCTGCCACAAGCATGTATGTCACAATACAATAGCTCCATCATCGATGTATCTATAATCAGCAAGGAACGTGGCCGATCTGATGCCCTATTCGAGATCGTTGAGGATCGACACAGTGCGATCCGGCCGTGTATGTTTTCCCGTTCAGTTTGCATGCTCCGATACCATCATCAAGGGTTTATCCGCACAATGGGACCATCCACGGCTCTCACAACGGTCCCACGGACCTCCACAAACATCCACACTTCCAGATCGGGCTATACTTGACCAAAATCAGTACAACAGTTAGAGATCGGTGATGTGTATCTTCGATCACCTGGATGCTACACCTTTGTCACAGAGTCACGTCGCATCGACTGGTCTCAGACGTACCTTTCTCAGTTCAGATCGGTCGTCTGGCTCAATCTAGTCCCTCGTCCCAGATCGCACCGTAGAAATCATCCATGTCTGCGATCGTCCCAGATTGTTCCAAGGAAATCACCCCTTTCTGCGCCTCGTCCCAGATTGTTCCAAGGAAATCGCCCCTTTCTGCGCCTCGTCTCAGATTGTTCCACGTCCATCCTTCGGTCGACCGTTGGATCGGTTCGTCGATCTCCGTGGGATCACCTTCCGTCTCTCATTGGATCGCCAGATCACTTGGTGTCATTTTCACCAATAAGTGGCGCCTCAATCGAATGGCCACCGATCCATGCCATAAAATTTGATTAATGACTTTGCCACAATAATTACTATATACACTATACATTCTAGAATGTAGGAGCCAACCACATCAACAACACTCGCAACAAGTAATCTCTATGATGACTAAGAGTAACGATCCTATATCAATCACTGCGAATGCATGCCACGGTCAAATTCGTCGAAAAAAGCTACGTTCCACAGATTTAACGAGAACAATGAGCCTCAAAGCATTGCATATCGTAAACGCATTCTCAAACAACGTATGCTGGGATGCCTTTGACACACCGAGTTCTAAAGCCTTCGGTAAGTGATGATTACCAGGAAACGTAACAGAGAATAACGAGTCTCTGGAGCCCAATCCCGGAAGCTGCTTTACCTTCTTTTGGCTGCATGTTTGTGGCAAACTACGCGTTGCCCAGCACATTGCGTCTTCCTCGTGTCTTCACGCGCTTCTGTCCCAATATTTACGACATTCTTGAAGCACCAGTGCCGGCAGTCGCAGCAATGATCGCACGGGCAGCAGCAGTGGATTCCACACGCGCACGAGTGGGTACTGTGCTCTCAGTCACAGCAACACGCGCTCATGCAGTAGTCGCTGGACGAACACGCACACGGAAACCAGCAGTAGGCTCAGCGCCCGCACTGGCAGCGACGTCCTTGGCACTTGCAAGCATGCGAGCACATTCATCTTGGCCAGTTCTGATTTTCTCGCGAGGCCTCGTGCTTGTTGTTGTCGCTTCCGCACTTCTGTCTTGTAAGTCCTTCTGCTGCATACGTGCCTTGTTCTCGCCCTTCGCTTCCGCACTGCTGTCTTGGAAGTCCTTCTGCTGCACACGTGCCTTGTTCTCGTCCGTCGCTTCTGCACTGCTGTCTTGAGAATCCCTCTGATGGATACCTGCCTTGTTCTCGCCCGTCGCTTCCGCACTACTGTCTTGAAAGTCCTTCTGCTGCATACGTGCCTTGTTCTCGCCCGTCGCTTCCGCACTGCGGTCTTGAGAATCCTTCTGATGGATACGTGCCTTGTTTTCGCTTGTCGCTTCCGCACTGCGGTCTTGAGAGTCCTTCTGATGGATACGTGCCTTGTTCTCGCCCGTCGCTTCCGCACTGCGGTCTTGGAAGTCCTTCTGCTGCATACGTGCCTTGTTCTCGCCCTTGCTTCCGCACTGTGTCTTTGAAGTCCTTCTGCTGCATACGTGCCTTGTTCTCGTCCGTCGCTTCTGCACTGCTGTCTTGAGAATCCTTCTGATGGATACGTGCCTTTTTCTCGCCCGTCGCTTCCGCACTACTGTCTTGAAAGTCCTTCTGCTGGATACGCTCCTTGTTCTCGCCCGTCGCTTCCGCACTGCGGTCTTGAGAGTCCTTCTGCTGCATACGTGCCTTGTTTTCGCTTGTCGCTTCCGCACTGCTGTCTTCGAAGTCCTTCTGGTGCAGCTGGTGCTGCACCGGAAGGACTCGCGCTGGAACTTGAGCCGAACATGCGTGACATTTAGCAGGCTCTGCATCAGTCTTGCACTTGTGGACTCAGCCTTTTTGGCGCGTTGATGGAGAGGCAGCCTTTATTCTCCATCTTGAGCCGCGATTCTTTGTCTCGCTTGTTATCTGCCAGCCTTACTTACCATGTCCGCTCGCAGTGCAGTGAGGTGCGTCAGCGCAGGGACTTGCTCCTGTAGCGCGTCGTTCGCGTGTTGGAGCTTGCTACACGAATGCAAGATTGCTTTGCATGTGCTTCGAATAAATTTTTCGTAATGCTCATAGCGACTGAGGAGTAGAATGGAAAATGACGTAGTAGCACGGGAGGCAGTGGGGGTGTGGTAATGGAAAAGATTCGTTCATTAACTTAAACGAACGGATATAAAATATTGTCTGCTTCAACTGTAAAAGAAGGGGCGTGACACGCAGCGGTGAGCCAAGTTAAAATTGAGGTAATTTGGCGCAAATAACGGGTGCGCTGTGGCGACAATTGGGACGAAATGAATTTCATTTTAAATGAAACGACGAAGACGGCGAGAATAAAAGATGTGACTAGTTGACCGTGTAAGCAGGTTTTGTTCGTGTTAGAGGTAAAAGAGTGGTGATGTGCTTTGATTAATCGTGGTTGTGGACGGCTAGAATGAAAAATTCATGCTGCCAGATATCATTTCGCTGTATAATTTCGCTGTGTCAAACGGCAGTTGAGAATGCTTCGCTGCTTAATAACGCACAATCTTGGCATTATGCTAGGGCTACGTGTTTACCTTCGCGCTAATGCTCTTTTAGAAATTCCTCATAACAGTGGCGCCGACAAAATCCTGGCACAAACATTTTTTAGGGCTTTGAGCCCACTGGAAAAATGTCAAATCAACGATGCGGCTGACATTAGTATGCACCATCATTGGGCGGCCAGGATTGCGAGTAGAAGCTCGGAGCAGGGCCGCCGATGTTAGCAAATACACAAATATCTCCACGCTTTGTCAATTCTGCCATAAAGCAATATATGCGTTTTATATCATTGACCAGATTGAAAGAAATTAATTTACAGGCCATTTCATTTTAGTGTGTAGGTTAACAGGTGGTTAATAAGATTTTTTGAAGGTATTAAGGATTTAGGGTTTAGGGTTTAGGGTTTAGGGTTTAGGGTTTAGGGTTTAGGGTTTAGGGTTTAGGGTTTAGGGTTTAGGGTTTAGGGTTTAGGGTTTAGGGTTTAGGGTTTAGGGTTTAGGGTTTAGGGTTTAGGGTTTAGGGTTTAGGGTTTAGGGTTTAGGGTTTAGGGTTTAGGGTTTAGGGTTTAGGGTTTAGGGTTTAGGGTTTAGGGTTTAGGGTTTAGGGTTTAGGGTTTAGGGTTTAGGGTTTAGGGTTTAGGGTTTAGGGTTTAGGGTTTAGGGTTTAGGGTTTAGGGTTTAGGGTTTAGGGTTTAGGGTTTAGGGTTTAG